>VZTJ01005619.1:1581478-1670620 GCA_013397795.1 Orthonyx spaldingii | reverse complement strand
GAAATTGTATATAAAGGGCATACGTTACACTCCACTTTAGTGGTAATTTCTAAAGAACTTCGTAGTGAAATTACATTGTTGTCTGCTCTCTAGTGCATTTATACGTCATGATAATGATAATGTATCTGGTTAAAGCACTTGACTCAAAACACATCTGAGTCACAAATCACAGATTTTACTGCTATTAATGTGTATTGAGGACTTGTACAATTAAACATTGTCAAGTATTTATGATTTACATGCTACTACTTCAATTAGAAAACAATTACACAAGTGATGGCTCTGCTTATTATAATCAGCCTGCAATTCTGCATTACTTACTGTAGAACAGAAAAGTCATACAGTTGTTTACAGTGCACAGCAGAAAGAAAAAACCGATTTTTAACAGAAACTAGTTTTCTACTTTTACAGTATCTTTTCATAATTAAGAAATGGAGAGCACAGCTCCCTACAGCTCTCATCTCTATTGTTCATTACCCAAAACAACACCATTGCAACATTTTTTATATCTCCACAGTGCATAGCCACAAGTAAAAGTTGCACAGTAAAAACATACATTCATATAGAACTGCAAAGAACTTTCCTTACCTCAGACATTCTTACTGTGCTTATGTTTCCAGAGCTATAAAACAGTTTCCCATTCCCTCAGTGAGTTGTACAAAGAAGTACTGGAAACACTCCTGCCTGTACAAGTACTAAGGCAGAACCATCACACGCCTCTTTACTCTTGTCTGACTCTGAGCACCTCAAGGTCTGATGTATGCTCAGGCTGTGCACAGGGGAGTGAAATAAGATCCTCCCCCTTGGTGTTCTCCAGACCTACAGTACGAAGTTGTGTCTGCCTCTCACCTCTGCAGCCAGCTCTCACCTCGCTGCCCCGGAGTGCTGTGCTCCCGCGCGCTCCTCCAGTCGCAGGGCAGTCCCCTCACAGCTGGCTTGAAGAGGGCATGACACTCATCTTTCACAGAGATTTGATCAAAAGGAGTCACGGAGGCTTGAGGCGCTCCTAATGCAGTGCGAGGAGATTCTACCTCTGCTCTGGCAGCCTAAGTAATGCATTAAATCAATGCAGCTGACCTAAGGCCTATTACAATTTTTTTTTCTTCTTCTCAGAGTGTACAACTATCTGCAAATAAGCTATGAGGTCCTTATGAGTAAAATTACTTATTTTTAGTGTCAGTGTTGTTTTTCAAATTGCAGCTGCTGCAGGTTTTTTTTTTCTTTTTAAACATTTGCAGGTCTCAAAGGTTCAGTGAGTGGGGTGTGTATTTTTTAAAGTTAAAACATTTCCCCTTATCAACTTACTTTTGAGTTAGAGCTGAATTTTATTCCTTTTTATGAAGTTGAAGCTTCCTATTAACAGCAGTACAGGTCATAAAGACAGGAGAAGAATTACTTTCTAGTAATTGGGCCAAAATCTGGTTTTAGTTATTCAGGTGTTGGGTTGCATTCACGAGCTAGAGCAGGATTTTTGTCATAGTCCTTTCTCACCTATTTAAAAAACCAAAACAACCCCCCAGGACAAAACACTTCTCCTCTCCTTTTAACTCCTGTAGATAATTTCTTTGTGCTCTCCTAACTCAGGAATACACTGTAGTATACCAGAGAGAGACATGAGCAAGTTGCACTGAACTCAGAAGGAATCCTTGTAGGAACACACCAGGACAACATTTGACCAGATGAATACTTGTAATCCCATAGGAAAGGCAGCAGGAAATAAGATGGCTGTAGGGAAAGACAGCTAACATATTATTATTGTTGGTTTATTAGTTGTCTTCTACTAATCCTGTTTACTATTCACTAGATAAATGCACAACGCTTAAGGAGAACCTAATTTACATTTAGTTAAATACTGGAGTACAGTTAATGTTAAGTGCATGGCAGTAATTGGAGTCAGACCAGGACAAGGCCAACATGATCCCAGAATGTGGTCCTGCAGAGCACAACATGAAGCATATGCTTTCCTAAATCCTTAGGTTTCTCCACTCTATACCTTATTTCTCCTGCTAAGATATTGAACAAGAGGGAAAAACAGGGAGAGGGATGTAGTTTCCTGGAATGGTCTGCCAGACACTTCTGGCAAAAACCACTCAAGTGTGGCAAGAGTCAGCCACCAGTGGTGACTTGGTCCATCCCCAACAGAGCACTGCATGGCGGCTCCAGTGACACCTCTGCGCCCTGCAAGATGTCCCAGGCACTTCTCTCTCGGGGACACATGGCAGGACACATGGATTATCACCAGTCCTGTAAATTGGGAGAAAAAGTGCCTGAGAAGTCATGGCCAAAATCATGTTACTTGAAGTGATTCTTAACAGCAGTATTTTAAAAGCATCTGCTCTGTGATGAGGACAAAACCTAGCTGCTCTCTCAAGATAACTCAAAGCCAAAGGCACACTTTGTTACTAAAACTGTATTTCCTTCTTAATGAAATAAGCAGTGATGTAACTGAAAAGGACTCAACATCATTGAGAATTCTGCAACAAAGGTGAGAAGAGTGGCTTAAGATTACATAAACTGCCAGCAGCTCTGAATTGACTTCAAAATGATGACTAAAACTTAGATGTGTGGAGAGCTGCTCTCCCCTCTAGCGAGTTCCCAGGAAAAACCTATTTACTAGCTATCTGCCATTTGCCTGGAAGATGATAATTCTTATTAAATGGGCTAACTATCCATAGCAAACAATTTAAGACCAATTTACTGTTTTCTTAATTAATTACCTACTAGCAGTCTTTTATTTTAAGCATTGTTTTCATTATTCAAGCTTTTCCAATGAATATTTAATGGGAGTATACTCATGCACTTTTTAAATTGTTCACTATTTCTGATTAGCAATTTTTCAGTATTTTACTATGTGCACCTTTCAGCCAAATCCAATGATCCCTAGCACAATGCAAGGGACATGTGCAAGGCACAGTTTATATCTACAGGTCAACTTTTAAACGAATGCTGGTACATTAACAGTGTTTTTTAGTAATTTCAGCTGATTCATAGTTCAAGCTTACTTGTTCAGAGCAGTTACGAAGATGTATTTAAGAATTACCAAAACAGAAAGCAGAGGGTGACTTTCCTAAATCTTCTTCCAGCTTCCTGTGAAAAGAAACAGACATTGGGATAGGGCAGCAGCTTTGAGACAGACATCCTGGACTTCACTTGGGGCTCCGCCACTGAACTGCTATTTGACCTCAGGCAAGTTACTTAAATTGATTTATATTTCCTTGCTTCTGAATTACTATTTTTTGGTTTAAATCTACGTAAATTGTAAGCTCTTTGAGGAAACTATAGCACCTCATTATGTTCTCAGGGACAGTGCTGAGGGCAAAGGAAAAGGGTCCCCAGGTCTGAACCCCAGGTATGTCATAACAAACACCTAAAATCTCAGTGTAACAATGCAGCCCAAGGAAAGCAGCTTTCTCCTCCCACCTGCCCCAGCCTGTTCCTTCTTCTCCGTGTCTCAGCCTGTGTGCTCAGAGCAGCATGAACGGAGGGGGATGTAGGGCAGATTGTGAAGTGCTAGAACTCCTTAACTAAATACAAGAGAATTCATGGTTTTGAGAAAAGTTCCAACACATGGAACTGACTATGAACAAAAAGCTGCTGCTCTTAACTGGTTTTATTATCCAGGGTACTTTACAAATGGGTATTAACTGTAGGAAATCACTACAAATGAAACTGAGTCATACAGCACAAAGTGCAATACAATCCCCAGGAAAAGATTTCTCCTGACTCTTAAATTTCAATCATGACCTGAATTTTGGTGTTCGATTCAAAAAATTAATTCTAAAGACAGTATCAGGAAAATAACCAAGCACTGGCTAAACACTGGGAGTATGTTTGGTCTGCCACTGTGTTCTCTAGGCAAATGGGCATGTAAATCCTAAATTCCCCAACCACGTGCTGCTGCCTCACACTGTTTCTCCCAGAGTTTGCTGCACAACGGCGTTAACCTCCATGTCCTGCCTGCTTGGCCTAAATTCCAATCACATAATACACTATGTCCCTCTTACTTAAATCAGTGCTGGCAAAGATCTTAGCACTAATTTAATGCTTTGCTCACTAACTGCCTTGGAGAGATGTGTGGATTAAACATTTCACCTCTCAGAAGAAATGTGAAGCAATGGTCAGCCCCATGATTGTGCCACTGGGCCCTGGGTCACCTTTCAGGGAGAAAAGCCAACAGGAATAGGAATTGCTGTCCAGGACTGCAGGGACACAAGATTTTGGGGAAGGAGGAGTGGAAAGTAGAAACAGACTTTGAAAATGAGGAGAACTGATAACCTGTCAGCAAGACATAAAGACAGTTGTGGGTTTAAAAAAATGTTGAACTTGTAAGTTGTTTGAAAATCTAACAAACCCATGCACATGAAGATGAAAACATTTAAACTTAGTGTGCTGCAGCACAGGTTTTGAGCACTAGTCAAACTACAAACAGGCCTGCTAAAGGCATAAAGTACCTGATAAAGTTTCCTAAGATCTGTGGAAGGACAGCTAGGGCGGTCCAGTTCTCACTATGCAACAGAGAAACTCAAATTTCTTGTTCAGTATTTCCACATAGGCTGATTTTGTAAGGTAGCCTGAGCTATAAAGTGTCAAAAACTGCTTTCTGCTTAACTAGAGTCTAAATGTTTATCCCTGTCTTGTGGCTTACATCCCCTTTAGGGTAATTAGAGAAATTGAATCCAACAAAAAAAAGTTTATTGAATACTCTCTACATTTGCACCCCTGCTTCAGCACTCATTTTCATCTAACTGTTCACTGCATTACTTTTCTGTAGCTCAAAACAGTAGTGAAGTCATTACAAAATGCTAAGATTTAAAACAGTGTGTATGGCAAACCCAGAGAGATCAATATCAGTACCTCTGACCCATCCCTGTGAAATGGTGCCTCTCCACTGACTGCCACTAAGACCAAGAAACTGCAATTAACAATTAGGACCAGCCTGGACAGTAAGTTTCTGTTTAACACTTACTAATGGTTGCTTTATGTCACAGTGTATTTGTCTCTGAAAAATTTGATTATTTAATACTTTTGCATCTAATAAAGTTTGGTGGCTTTAAGTTACAGCCTTTTTCAAGGCAAATATCTCAGCATCAATAGCAGCATATTTATACAACATGGTGTAATTATGCATTGCACAGCAAAAGCTTTTTAGTATATTGGTGTTAAAGCATATAGCTTTAAACCATGAAACTGAATAAACCAAAGGACTTGGTTTGACTCCTCTGAGCCAATCACTACGTTTGTTCATGTCGTATCTTATTAATCTCTTCACTACTTGAGATAGTCCTGCTGATCATCCTCCTACCAATGCTTCCAATGATCTCTGTAGTTATGTATTTTGATTTTCCAATTTGGATTCTCCATTCTTTATGTAAATCTTTTTGGAAGTATTTTAGGAACACCAGAATTACACACTGCCCCATGTGACCTGCTGATAGCATTAACCTTCTTGAAGTATTACTCTATTCCACTCTCTCACTTTCTAGTGTTTTAGTTTCATCCCTTCAATGCTTTTTTGCACTGAACAAAAGAGACAAAAGACATTTAGCATATACTTGATGACAAACAAGTACAGCATTTTGTCTCTCCTAATGAAAGCAGTAGAGTTAATCCATTGTTCACATATGCCACAGTGGTGAGTTCACCCAATTCTGTGATAACTGGGCCTTTCTGCTGAATGCTTGCAATTTCATTCTAGGACCTGAGAACATTTATAAAATCTCCAAATTAGGTTTATTAAATTCTTCTGGAGAGTCTAACTAAAGGACTTTTTGCTCCTTCCTTCCACTGCCCCCCACTCTGGGCTAGAGGTAGAAAACTGGCTTAATTATTGGTTCTGTTCCCCACCTTTCTAAACATTTTTGCCTGCAATGAAGCATGCAGCTTGTCTAAATGACGGCAAAAGACTGCATGATTTTTCCCCATACAAATGTCATATACATGTATGACATACCCACCCAGCTAGAGATAGGGCTATGAAGAGTGAGACGGGAATGCTGCAGCAAGAACACCACCCCCAAAGGTTCTTGGCAGCTCTGCCCATCTTTCTTGGCATGGTCAGTCTAGTTCAGAGTGGGTTTGCATCAAAGTGCTAGCAAAAAATAAGAATTTGCAAAGCTAAGTTCTTTGAGAACTTCCCAAAGACTACGAAGATGTTAGCAAGTGAAATGCAATTTTCTAATTTTATCTAATAACCAAACAATAACGGGAATTGAAGTCTTTCACTGTCAGGGATTAAGGTGGGTGCTGTACTGGCTACATGTCCCTTTCTGCACAAGTCTACCCACTACCCTCTAATCTTGCAAGTCCTGTAAGGAGTTTAAAACATTTAATTACTAACTCTGTTATTAAGGAATCTACCCTGCCAGACTGCAGCTCCTAACAACGTTAAGTCTCTTAGAGCAAATCAGTTTTGATACTGATGTTTCTCAGAGGTGCAGCATTTAATCCTCAAATTACAACACAAGTTTTAACAGGCAGTTTCTGCCTGTCACCAAGATTTAGTAATTGACAAAAAAATTCAAACCCCTTTCTAACACTAATGGTTTATCAAAAGAATACCAGTAATTTCAGCCAAGCCATTCTGATGAACCAGGCAGAAATACAATGGGGAGACAGACATGTTTATGCTATCTGATTGAAAGGGCTGAGACAGAATTCCAGAGACTTGGTGTTGTCATAAGAGGAACAGTCAGGAACCACGATTGTGCCCCGGGGCCAATGGGTGTGACACTGGGCCAGAGGTGTGTCAAAGTCAGAATAAAATGCCTGCCATAAAACTGGTAGCCACTCATATTCACATGGTTAAAGAAGAGGAGAGTTGGCAATATGACACCTGAAACAGTAATGCTCTTTGTTCTTTTTTCCCCAAAGATGATGAATCCTACCAATACAGGAGACCCTTCACCTACTCTATGCACCTTTATATTTATTTTCACAGTCTCCAGCCTCTTCCTTCCTTTTGGTTATGGCTTTGTTTTTCATTTTCTCCTCTTTTTTTCTGTCCTTCTTGTTCTGTAATACCAGGTAGTGGTTTTCAACCGTTTAAACCATGGCATATAATAACTGATGAGTAACATTGCAGTAATACCAGTGGTGGCAATTTTGCTTTGTTTCATGGGAGTGTTAGAGTATTAGAGAGATGACTAGGACATGTCTCAGTGGCAGACTGATAAAATGAAAGATGAATTTTCCCTGCCTACAACTGTTGCCAAGTTTTAATCATAAACATCAAACAAGTTACAGGACACCTTTTTCCCAGGCAATGAAATAAAAAGCAAACAGTCTGTAATTTTAAAATAAATTTTTAGATGAAGCACTATTGCAAAAATAATTACTGATTTATCTATTGAAGATTCTTTTGCCAGCTCATCAGCTACAAATTTATGACCAAATGGCTAACAACCATACTTAAAGTACTGTCACTCCTGTGACAATCTATGCTTGTTATAGAGGCTTATTTACCACGTCTCCCATTCTGCTGAAGACTTTTCTTAGAGCTTTATGCTTTAACCAAAACCTTAACTCTCATTTATCTCTTTCCATCTACATACTTTTCTAATTGATTGGGAGGAAATTTTGGTTCCTATTTTACAGTGGCATTCCAAGGAAATTTCCTTGAAAGGGTCACCCATCCTCCATTAGTAGATTTTGTTAAAACTGTTTCTTTTACTAACTTACTCCAGACGTGTGCCTGTTCTTCTTTTTATGTCTAAAATACGTGTTAAACTTTTGAAGTTTACCCAGGAGTGGAAGCAGAAGGCATAGCAATGTCCTGGAGTAGCATCTGCCTACCCTCTCTGACCTGGATAGCACATCGATACCAGGACGGTTTGCAGTGAGCTGTTTTTAATGGACAGCTCCCAGGTGACACCAGACACTGCTGCAGCAGCCGCCGCAATATCATACATCCTTGATTGAACTTTGATTAATTTTCCAGACTTTCAGAGCCTGTGGCAAAAGGATCCACAGCGGTAGCCGCAGCCATTAACTCCATCTTTTGTGATTTCTCCTTCTTCATTATGTTTGGGTCTTGATTGAACTTTGTTCCAAGTTAGTAGCTTTTGGCTATGGACAAGGGAGATAAGACTTTAGAAATGGAGTGCAGAAGGATAATATGTGAGAAACTTGCAGTGAAAGCTGCCTGGCTACTTGGTGGTAGCTTTGGATATACCTGGATGACGTGAGAGGCATTAACAAAAATGTTGGAACTCCGGCTAACACAAACCATCACTTTATGCAGTCATAGCCCAAACGTCTTCCAACATTCGTGCATAGCAGCTGCTATTTTATTATGCTGAACAAATTCAAAGTTATTGCATTCACATAATGAATAAAATTACCATTCCTGGTCAAAGCCATAACTTTACAGAAGCACTTGTTAAAATAAATTAATAGTCTTGGTGGCATCCAAAGATTATTTACAGAGTTTGCTGCTAAATTGTGCAAGCAACTATTCCACTATTGGTATGCTCAATAGGACAATTTTACACTGTACAGTCAACCTAATGTCTGTTATATTATCATATCCAAAAAAGCAGCTTAGCAGCAGCTAGGACAAATCCTACTGTTACTGCGGAAAAAATAAAACTGACAATACTTAACTGAAAATATTACACTGAGTTTTTCCAAAAGATCCTTCAGTGTTTTTGTTACATTTCTGCCTCCCTCATTTTTGGTCAGAGAATGTCTAAATACTTTGCTAGCAAAGGGACATTTCAATTCTAAGATTACTTGACAAAAAAAGAAAAAAATCTCATTTTCCTACTCCTTGTACAGTTAGTGTTCAATTCTACCACTGTGATACTTTCTCAGAATCGCTTCTATCTAGCTTTACTGCCTACTGCTGGTATTTGCCAATGGTGGTACATCGAAATTGTATGCAGAGGTGGCTGTGGTGATCTGTAGAAATTTTTGTCCAAACCTAGAAAAGCCCTTTCAAAGTCCCTTTCAAAGCTTGAAAACTGAAACTTACTGAGGGGAAAAAAATATTAAACTATTAAGGGTGATTCAAAATTCACTATAAATCAAAGATATACACGATGTTTCCATAACATCTGACACAATGGGGCTTTGTCCCTACAAGAGGCCTCTGGGCATTCCTGTGATATAAGCTATAATAGATTTGTCTCTGTGAAGCTTTGAGTTATTGTGGCACCTCCAATAGAGGCAGCGTCTGAAATAATTTAAAACCTGGAAATAAGAGAAACCTTTTAAAAATAAAATACATACATACATATACATACACACACATATATAAATAAATATAACTTTGCCTTGCTTTAACCTTTGTATTCATTGCCAAGAATAGCTGGCTGAGGAATTGGCATCTGCCGTGAGCTCTCATTTATTTTCCGATGCTGCCTTGCCCCATTGCCCAGGCAGCCTCCGCAGTTCCCCTCCTCTCATCTCCTCACCACTTTGCCTTCCTCTGAACCCAGGATACAGAGCAGACTTCCAGCACAGAGCCCTTCTCTGCTTACAGGCTTTCCAGCCCCTTTCCTACTTCTGCCAATCCCTGTCTCAGCTTTCTGACAGGAGACTGTATAGAAAAACCAGAACCTCTCCTACCAGGTATTTAGGCAGCATTAACAACAGACTTTCATACTAGAAATTATCAGCTTAAATGTGTTCAGACTGGAACTAAACTGTCAGCTCAAGCTGCATCTATCTATCTGGGTGATCTGGACACTAGACTTGGGTAGAGTGGCTGGGATGCCACAGACAGCCAGCAACTTTGGGAAGTAAATAACTTGTGAGAATGTTTGAGAGTTGCAACAGATAGAAGCAATTCAAGAAACACAAAGCTGATGTGAATTAAGTATTGTATTGGCTACTGAGTCCCTTAAATTTCAGCACTGATGCTTCTTCAAATGCTTAAATGAGCACAAGCCTATTTTAGGGTGAAACCAGAGCTGCCCCACTAATAACTTTGAAGCCCTGGACTGGTTACCTGGGCTTTCCCTCTGTTAATACCGTGGTTTAAAATAATAGGGAAGTATGCATAGCATGAAACGTGAAAAAGAAGGAAAGTGCTTCAAGACCAACCACTTTTTAGTGCACGTTTGGGAACTGCTTGGAGGAGTGCCAAGGCTAGAACAAGGTGCGAAATCATACAATTATAAGAAGGGTGGCAGGTGTAAAACAGAAGTCTCTTATGGAGCAGTGGTTTGGGGTATAATATTTGCAGGAAACTGACTGCCAGACCGACACAGAAGTGATTGAAGGAGGAGGCCTGGCAGGATTACCACAAGGAAGTAACAAGCCTTCAGGTATACTAAACACACACACGGTTTGTGTGACTTTTCACAAACCTCCTTTTCTCTTTTATGTTGTCCTAGTGTTAAAATAAACCATACAGTGGTGGTAAGAAGGAGCCTGGGGCGCCTAGAGGGAAGAGCTGAATGGTCACTGCCCTATAGGATCTAAAGGCCACTACACTGCAACAGCCCATACTGGAGCAGCATGGGGTTAATGGCAGCTCACGATTACTTTTGATGCCTTTTTCAATGGCTGGGACAGGTGTCCCCTCCTGCTGCGGGTGTCCACAAGCTGAAAGACTTTATCCTGCCTTTGCACAGCCAGTGTGACTTGTGTCGCTTGCTTGAAGGGAAGCAGGACCAAGCCCTCCAGCAGTAACTGTGAGACATTTTTATTAGTCCAGCCACATGCTTTGCTCCAAAGCCCCTGGCTTGTCATAAATTTTTCTGTGTTAAACTCTTCACCCAGATATGGCTCTACCATACACTCCTTGTCCAACAGATTATTAAGAGAATATTCTTTTTGAACTGCCTCTTCCACAAACAGGAGATGCAGCTGGCATCCAACCTCTGTGACTTCTGATTAAAGGAGCACTAAAACTCCACACTCATTAGACAAAAACCTGATGAGGGAAGAAATACTAAATTCAGCCTGAGTATTTAGTGCTGCCTTCTTCTGAAATCACTCATGCTAAAATGAGGCTGTGGTATTGTCTGCACTATCTTTATTAAAAAACTGTTGCAATCTCAAATAGAAATTAAATATTTGGTGTGATCTTTAATTTTCCCTATAGTAATGAAGGACTACTAAAAGAGACTCCCTTTTATACTCTGAATACATTAAAATCCTCATTGTTATAAATCTGTTTAGTTCCCATAAATACAATTTATACCAAATCTGTAACAAAATCCATATACCTCTGACACCATTCTTTTCAAGCAATTTCAACACATTTTATTAAAAAAAACCCCACCAATAAAACATCACAACCCTTGTTGTGAGCATTATCTCCCTTTAACAACCTGGTAAATTTGTGATTTACCCAAAATTATACAATAAACCTGGGACAGAGACAGCCTGTCATTCAGTCAGTTTCGTGGCTTCATCCTCTTCCCAAGAATAGCACTTTCTCCTGAGCTCCATTTTAGGCAGTGAGTGGCAACTGCTGCTTATAAAACCAGCAGAGTACAGGTCCCAGTTGCCTTTACAAACTCTTCCTCTATACTCTTAGAAAAAGATGTCTTTGTGCTGAACCATCGTATTATACCGGCCGGTAAAGAGAAATAGCAGAGCCTCTGCTACATGTCTGTTTTAAAAAAATAGGCTTCTTTAGAAAGCTCTAGAAACTCATTTCTAGCCATAGAAATTTCTTTATCAAGATGCTTTCTCCAAACTACATTACCTAGATGACATTCATTGTGAAGCATCTGCCTGACAGAATAAGAAACACGTGCTTACAAGGAAGGGGGGATGCAAGCTACTTTCATACACAGATTCTGTGATGTAAATAAGTTACTGAAAACCAGTTTGTGACAATGCCAGTACTTGGAGCTTCTTTAGTCTAGATAGAAACTGCTCTATACAGTCCAGCCATTAACAGTGGAACACACTGCTTATTTTATGTACCAATTAAAGTGTTGCATCACACCTATCCAGTTGTAATCAGAAAAACTGGCCCAAGGAGCATAAGTAAACAACACTTGTGACCAGGAATACAGCAGATACCTGCTGTACTATTTCTCTACTACATAAATGCAGTTTGAAACAAGTGTTTACCAAAGACCTGCAGTTTGCAAATCTCAGGTGACTAAAAACCATATCCAGGACTGGAAATCACCAAATTCTGAACACTCAGTTGGACTTTGAAACACGACTGACAAATAAATGAGCCAATAAAGTAACAGTAATCCTGGGAAAGGAGAGACATCCATATTAAAGAGCATTTGCTCCTCCTGTCTGAAATCAAACAGTTCTTTACCAGGAAGCACAAGCACCACTCAAGCACACACAGGGAGCATGGAGGGGACACCAGGTCCAGCATCCTGCTGTGCTGCCTTAGGCAAAAATGCAGTCAATTAGCAATGCCAGTACCTGGCCCCAAGCAGCTACAGCAGGAGTGGCGTAGGCACTGATCTCCTTTTAACTTGCCTATCATTATTTCAGATTTTTAAAAAAAGTTATAATAATTCATTTTTAAGAACAATGAACTAGACTTTCACTTAATATTAACAGCAAAAAGATGGACAAGTTATTTTCCAATTACAGTTTGGAAGAAGTGTTTGAGCAGCTCTTCATAAATTTCTTCTGGATCAAACTGCTTAGTCTTTGTCAAAAATATTTTATTTCAGATTGTTAACACTTTAAAAATACTTAAGTGACTTGTGTGACACTTTTAAATTTTCACTTTACAGATGAAACTGCACAAAGGATGCCACTGAACCTGCAATTAAAACCCAGCTGAACAAACCCGAACCATGTGAAAAAGCTTTACTCTATTTCTTGCAAGAAACTCTCTGGTGCCTCATACAACAAAATACACAGGCCCCATGACAGCACAAGTAGATATTTAAAATTATATCTTATTTTAGCTACTGAGGAAAGGCATCAGACATTTGAGGGGTCTGCAGACAGTACATATTTTCCCACTCTGTCCCACCTACTACCCAAATCTAGCCCTGGAGAGACCAACTGTAGAAAAACGTGTTCACTTTTCACAGCTCACTCAAATCCTTGCTTTCCCTGATCCTGTTGAATATGATTTCATTTATCAGGGAAAAAAAAAAAAAATCCAAGAAAAAAGATGCCAGTTTTAGCAGTGTGTACACCTTCCCACATGAGAACTAAACTGAATCCATATGGGAACTGAACTGAGACCAGTCATCATTACTGAGGTTAAAGCAAGACAGTAATCCATCCCTTTTAGAGTTACCTGCACTATGTTCTGTGAAATTCATTCTGCTGTGCAATGATCTCATGTAGAAGAGTGATGAGCCACAGGTTCTCTGTGGAACAACCATGGTTTTTATTTGAAGAAGATATATTTCATCTCTATGTACTGCAACACCAATATACTATTGGAACAAATGTCTTATGTTTCTTTGTACACTTATACAGCCATGCAAGTGATTTTAGGCACTTCTTTCTATTACAACTGGATTGCCAATGATCTGTTAAGAACAGGTGAGAACAACAGGAGGGTGAACTTGAAGTGAAGCAAGGCAGGTTTTGGTGAACCATTAAATACCTTTGTGCTTATGCTCATTCATTTTACCATCAGTGAAATACTTCCATCACTTCCATCAATAACATGGTGGGGACACCAACTTTTTAATGTCTGAGACAATAACTGACACTGACTAGAGAAGTACACTGGAAAAGGGACACAAAGCACTGAAGGAGTTACACCAGTAATGCATTTGACCTTCATTTATTTATTAGGGGGTTTATTTCTTGGGGGTTTTTTTTGGTAGTTCACTTCTTGCATGTCTCAGCCCAAGTTCTTTTTGGTTTTATGTATGTGCTAAAACACACATACACACACACACACATACTCCCCTTTTAAAATGGATGTATGTGCTCCAAAGTACCCTTGGGCAGCTGTTTGTAACCCAGAAGAGCCTGCACTTCTCTGACCTCCCTACTGCATCCCTTAAAGGCTGCTGGAAGCGATGGGGCACCTATTTTGATCTGCAGTGTCACATTAACAGGCAGATAACGTGCAACCATAGATCCATTGCTCAGTGCCTCACAAAGACAGGGGACTTTATGAAACAGTCTCACTGTGACTCATTTCAGGTTAGCTAGAAGAGATTGAGGTTTTTGGCTGGAGAAGAATTTGGAGGACTGAGCAGGAGCAGTGCCTGCTATACATATGCACTGACTGTTCTTGGCTTGAGGGTTTATATACAGCAGTGCTCATCTAGAGAGCTGCCTGTTCATGGCTGGGGAAGAGACCCCGCCGATTCACCTTGCCTTGGTCACCTCTGTACAAGATTAATGCAGTGCATTCCTCTGAGCTGGGCTGAAAGTAGAGCAGGTGCAGAAAAGCATCTGTTTTCCCCCGGAGCAGAGAGAACCTCTGTGAGCAGACAACACCTGCACACTGCCCGTTTGCTGGGCTCGCGTGGCTCCCTGGAGCCAATCACTGTGTTACAAAAGTTTCTTCCAAGTCCTGTGTAGTTCTAGACTCACTCCTAAGTGATATGCTTGCACTCAAAGTATTGTCACAGCTATTAAGATCTGCCAGGAAGCTCTTGCTCTAAGACTGAGGTAAGACCTCCTGGGACTGGCAGGCTCTCAGCTAATAGTCTGTCTTTGAAATTCATTCCCTTTGGCAGCTTCCCAAAGCCAGATGCTAATGACCTTAGGCATGATGCAAGACCTTTTTATTGGTGTAATTTTAATTTTTTTTTTTTTTTTTTAAAGTTTCTGAAGTAGCAATGAAACCAGACATGTCTTCTCTTTTGAGCAAGTGTCCATTTTAGCATTGGAAGTAACCACCTAACTTTTGCAGAAACATTGTCTGAACCAATCTTCCATGTGAAAATGTAACTCACCTCAGTAGGAATCAACAACAGTTTTGGAATGGTTTTCTACATAACAAAGGAATACTTTTAAATACAAGTTTAAGCTCAAATACCTTTGGACTTTATTTATCAGACAGTTTCCCAGAGAATTTGGGGCAATGGGCTAAATGCTGGCTTTGGACCATATTCCCAACCTTCTGCCAGGCAATTGTGTGACTACAGGCAGGGATACCTCTCTCTCCACCCTACTGCCTGTGCAGTGGGATCTGCCCTATTGCAGAAGCAAGAAATACTTTGGGCTGCACTAAGGGCTGTTTCAGAGCCAGCCAGCCTTGTGCTGTTGTGCCATTACTTAACTGCTTGTAAAGTTCTGAAAACCATACATTCAAACAAATGAAACTTGAGCAAGCGTTTTTTAGGACAACAGTTTCCTGACTTCTTTAACAATTAGTAAGCATCAGCAGAGGATATTCTGAAAGTTTATTCTGTCCAGGCTTCCTCTATCTTCAGGGCAGAGGGAGAGGCTCTTTCTGTGGGTGTTTCAAAGCAGGAGCCTAAAGCAGAATTTCTGCCTAGTTCTGCACAGAACTCTACAGAAATGTTGATACATGGGGCCTAGGAAGATTACCTTCAGTAAGCATCATCTTTTCTACCTTCCTTCTCTCTTGCCTCCAGTCATACTGAAGAAAACACTACCAAATCAAGACAATAACATAAAACTTCAGATTTCTTTGTTTAAATTCACTTTAAAACTTATTTAAAATTAGCTCCTGGTATGTTATCAGTGATAAAAGCTGCAAGAGTGGCTTTGCTTCTGCACAAAGACACAGCAAATAACAAGAAGACAGTGCTATTCTGTGGTAAATAAATCTTAGTTTGGGACTTAAATATCTTGACTATTTTCTTGGATGGGTATTTTGTAAGAAGTCCACAAATGCTACAAACTTTCTTAGACCTGAGTTCTTGCTCCACATTTCAATATACTCCCATAAATATAACAAAAGTACATGTGACTCACTTTTAGAATAAAATAGGCATAATAAACAGGTTTTTTCTCCTGTTGCAGGGAACTTCAGCTTCTAAACAGACAGACCACCGAGTTAGTATAGAATAGACAATGAAAGACTCACCTATGTGTAAAGCAGTTCTGCCATTCTAGTAAGAAACAAAGTAAAACATTTTGCTGTTCCCCAGCTTTAAACTGAAAGGAAATTGTTAGTTTTGGGGTTCTTTGTTCAGCATTAGGTCATGAGTGCACAAACCCTCAGTGGCAGAGTTCCAAAGATGCTGCAGCACTAATGGGTGAGCACTGAAGGAAGGAGTGCTGCACACCACTCCTACAATCAGGAAATCACTTTCAAGACCAAAGGGAGGAAGTAAAATGTGTTTACAAAGCTTCATCTCTAGAGATCTGCACCTGTTGACAAATCTGTATTTTTTTTGAATGGGCAAATAATTCATTCAGAGACTTCTAAAATTCAGGTGGCTGCATCTGTTCATCTCCTCCAGGAACCTACACAGGTATCAAAACCAAGCTCCAGTTAAAGGTTTGGAAAAACAGCCACCACATGAGCTGTTATCTGGAAAGGAGGTAGGATCACGAGCTCTGCAGCTGGAGCCAAAGGATGGAGCCTCACGCCGCATTCCAGCGGCAGGCTCCTGATCTCCTTGCATTAAAGAAATGTAACCTCAGCTGAGCACTGGGGTTATACTGGACTTCCTGTACTTGACTATGAGAAGTACCCGGCACAGTTTGCCACACTAATGGTATTTAAGCTCTTTGCAGAGGTTGGTCCCCAAAGACATGACCCGGGACTTTTCCCACCCTGCTTTTATGCTGGCTGGAGGAGCTGATGTTGCAGAGGAAGGCAAGCACTCACTGTTAAATATTCTCTCCCTGACAGGCGCTGCTGCAGCACTCAGTAGGATTCTGATCAGTCACGCCGCTTTTACAGTTCAGTTGTGGATACTTTCAGAGTATTTCTAATGATCTATTATTAATTGCCAAGAATTACATTCCAGTCTTAAATTCAGAGAATGTGCAACTTTCAGCTGTCAAGGACAGTAATTCAGTACTTAAATTCTAAGTGTCAAAAGCTGTAAGTGGACTGATTTATACTAATTTGAACAACCTTGTTCAACTAGATGAAAGAATGAAACAAAAGCAGGGAAAAGGCATTTCAGTAACTGGTATCACTAAACCAGCATACAAGTGATTAACTCAAATGAAGTGTGCTGGTGTTAGTATTTCAGTGAGAAGTGAAGACTACAAGCTGACCACAAAGTGTAAAGAAAATGTATTTAGAAAAGCTCAAATGAAGGGAAAAATTCAGATTTAAAAGCCAGATCCTTAGTACACCTCAGAGTGGTGTAACACCACTGAAGTCAGTTAAACCATGCCATTTCCCACTGACTGGAGGTTTTGTCCTGTGTTTGTGCAAAAGAAAGTGACAATGTTAACTAATTTGTAAAGTAAAAGCCTGGCAGATCTGCAAAACAGTCTGTTGCTTGACTCTTTGGTTAGGGTATGTATTCCATGGCTGTATAAAGAAAAGGGGGGGGGAAAAAAAGTAAAGAAAAAAAAAGAAAGAAAAAAGGAAAAAGAGGACTGGAAACTCCACCTGGATGCTATCAGTCTTGCCCAAGTAAACAGTACTGACATTAGTGCTAGCCTGCTGAGTGGTACAGGTTAGGAAGGGTCACAAAGGCAAAATGGTGACCAAACGTGCCTTGAGGTAGAGATGCTCTGGAATCTGTCACAAAAGGAGAGAGCTGAAAGCTCATTTTATCTAGAAGTCATTTCATTTTAGAGTTCAAAACAATTAAAAGACATTGAAAGAATTGTACAAACATGGATTATAGCAAGACAGAAACAATCTCCTTTTTCATATAAACATGCCCTCAACTACACGCATACAGTGTGATGTGTATTGTTCTTGAGATAACAGTGCAGCACACAGAAAATGACAAGGGAATGTGTAAGAGGGATAACAAAAAAAAAAATCATAGAAATTTTTCCACATAATATTAAACAAATAGTCATATCCACAATATAACTAAAAAAAATTGTCTAAAGGAAAGAAAGCAAGCAAATGTCAAAGAATTTGTCATGTCCCAATACCTAAATGAAGTTTTTTGCTGAAGTCCCTCGAGATAAACTTTCTTTTGAGACTCAACTTGTTAAGTTGCACCTAAATTTGCCAACCAGAGAAATATCTATTAGCATATAATAACCACTGTGTTGGAATAACTATTTCATGAGGATTTTTTTCACGTGGCTTTAAATTCACTTGAAAACATTAAGGGAAATGGCCTACAATAATTACTCACTTGAATTTTCTAGTTTGTTTCCTTTCTCTTTTGTCTACAAAAGCAACACTGAAACCACACCTGGAACCCCAACTCCTGAAAAATAAATTTTGCCAGTAATATTTTTGTAAGAAAAGCTACATAGATGAAGGATTTTTTTCTAATATCATTTCCAGTTATCTCTGAATGTTTTAGTCCCTACCAAGGAAACAGAACAAAGCATGAGTGATACTTGCACATGGCATTAAGCAACAAGACTCAGTGTTCACAGACTTTGACAACTGTCCGAGTCTACAACCAGGCTGAGAGGCTATGGCCCACTCAGAAATGAAATAGTTAATACACCTTCAACACTGATCCTTTTCCAGGCATGTTTAAAAAACACGGGAAAAAAAAGCCGCAACAGTCAAGTGAAGTTCTGAACTAATTTTACTTCTCCTGCAGCATGCCAGGAAGTGTATTACATGCCCTTGGCGAGATACCAAACCTGTGACTCTGGGGGGATGACTGAAGGAATCCTCACAATTCTACATCTTGGAAATAAATTCTGTGCAAGAAGGAAAAGCTCTGTAACACATGCCATCTGGTTCCCTTTGCCTTCTTTTTATGAAAAGGGAGAGAAGAGAGAGAGACTGCTTCCTCATGTATAGACCAAGACACGCTGGGCCAAAACCAGCTTGTGGCAAGAGCAGCAGAAACAGCAACTCAGCTGGTGCTTTTCTCTCCCTGTTACATCTCTGCAGAACAGGGCATTTCCATAAGTCTCACTATCAATCTGACTTATCTCAGATTCATATCAGGAAGCTTATTATAGTAAGTGGGAGTGTCTTTTGGCCCATTAATTGCAGGAGAATAGCACCTAATTGCATTGTAAATGCAAAGGGTTATGCTGAAGCCACTATATTGCACTGAACTCAGCTCTCGGCTATTGAATGATTTTTCATTTAAAATATAATTTGTAATATGCCTTAGCAAAACCCAAAACTATGCCCAAAATTTAAAATCAACTATTTTATTTAACCTTAAAGTAAGTAAATAAAAGCTCAACTGAAATCAGCATTATATCCTCTTCAGAGAATTCAGATTAGAAGCTTCAGGATTACCAAAAGGATCGTTCAATAATTCTTTGAGAAACACTTTCTTTAAGTAGCAGAGAAAAATTCAAATACAGATAAGACTCATATCCAGACAGGTAAAGAACTGTCTACCATTCATTCCCAGTGCCCCAATAAGCTGTCCTGACTCTTCTTTTTCCTGCTAGGAGTTAAAGTAGAAATGGCTATGAGCCAGTGTGAGTTAGCCCCAAGGAAATTCCTGTAGAGTAGCAGGAGGCATATTGGGGACTGGCTTGAGCATTTCTGCATTCCAGCTCTCTCCAGTGGCTGTAATGACCCAGCGGGGCCATGTGCAGCCACATTTCAGTTTGGTCAACACCCAGGCTGCTCTAACCTGGGGAATGGGCTGGAGTACCTCATCTGGCTGAGGAAACAGGCACTGAAGTGATACAAAGCTCCTTTCCACATATACGAATTCTGCACTGATACAGTGATTTATTTGGGTCATTCATTAAACTGTTGTAGGACTTGTCCCATATAACTTAAAGTTAGTGTTCAAATCTCACGAGACAAAGAACATGATAGGAAATCACCAGCACAATAAAAATCAATAATTTATATCATAAGACCTTGCAATACTACTGTAACAGTTTGTTCCACAACAAGGCAGTAAAAGCTATTAAACAAGCAGTGCTTATTTATATTATGTAATATAAGCGCAGTTTGTATCATATCTGGGGTCTATTTTCCTCTGAGTGCAAATATTTAACTCCCATTAATGTTAACAAGAGGTTACCTAGCATGTACTTTGGCAAGAGAATAAAACCTGAATTTTAACATTAATCTTAAGCAAGCTTTCAACTCGAAAAAATTTTGAGAGTACCTTGTATTAACACTATCTTAATTGCCCTGAAATCTGGATTTTGTGAGAAGCATATACACAGATAAAACTAACTTCTGTTAACTTTAAATTGTACATTTTAGGATAATGGGAAATAACTGCATGCCACCTTTCTGTAAACTGCATAGTTTGCACTGTGAAGGCACTGTTAGCAGAGACAGCGATAACATCTTTGAAGAATTCTCTCCATTTCTAAGAACATTTTTTTCCCTAGCCTTGCTTCCCAGCAGAAAATTAACTCACACTATTTTTCACAGTAAGAATAGTGGGGGAAATTCCTACTACATTTGAAAATGAAACAACTTTTTGGCATTCTCTATTTACAGTTTGGGGAATCTCCTTGTTCGCATTCACACTCTTTGTGAGGACAGTGAGGTAGCATAGATACATAGTGCAAGTAAAATCTGGCCCTTTTCATTTTGTGAAACTGCTTTGATCATGATTCTCTCAAGACATTATTTTAAACTCGAATGCAATTGACCGCTATTGCACCATATGTTCCTTATGTGTGAGCTCTGTCTTGTTCATTAATTTTTATGCCACTACTGTTGGAATTCAGCCAGTGTAATGTGGAGGCAATTAGCAATGTCAGAGTGTTCATGCCAGCATATAATGAGAGAGAGAGAAGGAGAGAGAAAGAGAGAAATGGGGAGATTATGCTTCCTGCTACAGGCAAGGGTGCTTTTCAGAGGCTTTTTTTTTTTTAATGTTATTTGAAAACTGAAAAATCTAATAAAAACATAAAGGTGACAAGAAATAAAAGTCTTGTTACAGAAGTCAAATTTACTCACTTATAAAAACTCTCCCATAGCTTTTTAATATGTTCACTTATTTTTAGAGGATGAAACTGAAAACGCCCTGTGGTCTGATGACCTTGTCTTTTAATCCCGCAAACACTGTGGTCTGCTAAAGCTCTGTATGAAAATGCTTAATTTTAGTCTGCAAAAAAAAAAAAAAAAAAAAAAGATATATGCATATACTAGAACAGAAATGTGCATTAAATAATGTGTTCCAATGACATGACCAGATCTGTGGCTTCTTGTCTTCTTACAAAAACCCTACTACTGCAAATCTTTCATCTGAGATTTACGCCATTTACGATTCTTGTTGCTATTTGTGTTCTTTAAGTTTGCAAGATAAAAAAGTACAACATATGCCTGAAGATCCGAAGAGTACTGGAGACCTCATGAAACCTTCTCCCATTCTCAGTGTCACACACATAGACACCCCCACCTTTCCTTCCAGTGGGCCAGTTTCCGAACACAGTTTTTGACCGATCTCAGAATACAAATGCAGCTAACATAAAAACTTCAAAAACTTGGCGGTATGAAAAATCTTATGCCCACAAATCCAGAAGTAGGACTCCACTAGAATTCTCTCTCACAGTTTCTTCCAATTGAACTCCATATTACTCTCCTACGAAAGCAAAGATAAAAACCACTATACACACAGAAACCCCTAGAGAATGCAAGACTTGATGGAATTTTGTTGTTCTTGTGTAAACATCTACAGGTATGTTTCCACAGCAGATAACTCAGAAAAACCCAACTAATCAGGAGAATGGCTCAAGCTGAAAAATCTAGATCAGTATTCTCCAATGGTTCCTTCCACTTCATGTTGTGATTCAGACCCAAGCTTGGCTTTCACAGTCAACAAGAAGACAGACAACTTCAGAGTTTGCTGGGGACACAGTTCTCAGTTCTGTAGTGTTTGATGGTTTAAGTATCTATTTGCCTGTGAAGTCATTAAGCAACTCTGTACTAATATGGTTATTACGAGATACCTCCCTCTGCAATCATTTAAGGAACAGTTACAGTAGCATGGTGCTGCTTGTGGCAAGGGTCTTGTAGCTTAGTGGCAGCCTTTCACTTTTGAAGGCTTGGCAACTATATAAAGGTAGTTTGACTAATCCACCTTAATTCCTCCCGGATATTTACTCTCATCACAAAAATCACAGCATCTGGCCAGCTTCGCAGTGTACACCCATTTTTATAGTATCCCACTCTGAGGTTTGTAAAGGCATTGCTGCCCTGAATTAACACACATAAAGACCCTGCTCCAAAGCCCACGGAGGTCCAAGTCACGGCTTATTGGGCTCAGAAGACATTTATGCAGTTTGGCAGCATGACCTGCCTAGGATCCAGCTACTGTCATTTGTTCAAACTTCATGAGCAATAGAATTCCATAATTCAGAATTACAGAGACTTTTCAGTAAGTTTCCAAAGCAGGTCACAGAAGTACCAAAAACTTCCTAAACTCCAAGAGTTTTATTGGAACTTAGTCTAAACCAAATGTTTTACTAGCATGACATTACACAGCCTTATTGAAAAGTTGGAATTAATCACTTAGCTTGAATTGAAATTTTGTTTTGAAAGCACCTTTTTTCCCCCCAATTAATTTGGACTTTTAGATTCTATATTATGTTTAATACTGAGAAATAATTGTAGCAGAAAGCTGGGAACTTCCAGAAAGGACAGATTTCTGTAGTTTAGCAGAACTACTTCCCTGTATCTGTTTGTGTCTTCTTCAGTAGATGCAGCAAAGAGACCTGCATGGCTATTTAAAGCAAGAGCAAACCCCATCTTTATGTCAGTGACAAACACAATTCGATCTATTAATTACTGAACATTTACTTATTCTACTAGTAAGGGGAAAAATCATGTGCTGTCACAAGTCCAATGAAGTCAACTAAATTAACAAAGCAATACAGTTTAACTAACAGGAGTGAGCAAAGCAGTGACATTTGAAAAGTATGTTCTCCTCTTACTCTCATGTTATTTACAGGAAAGTTTCATTTTAACTGCATGTTAAGAATAGAAAAGGAAGGGGAAAGCTTAGAGAGCAGTCACAAGGTGACTGGATTAAGAAACAAACCCAAGCACTACTGAATAGCAGTGTAATTCTTCAGTCAAATTTTATTAGAACAATTAATAGAGTCCCTATGCTGCAAACTA
This sequence comes from Orthonyx spaldingii, assembly GCA_013397795.1. Classification (NCBI taxonomy): domain Eukaryota; kingdom Metazoa; phylum Chordata; class Aves; order Passeriformes; family Orthonychidae; genus Orthonyx; species Orthonyx spaldingii. The sequence continues at coordinate 1,647,618 of VZTJ01005619.1, read as the reverse complement.
ATCCAGTGATTTCAGTTTCCTCTGTTAAGATTTTTTAAGAAGTTGATATGCTTGCGTGTTGCATGCAAGACCAATTTTGGACAAAAAATTTTATAGCTTCACAGAAATCTCACATTAGTAGCTAGATTTTACTCATAGATCATACTAGCCAATGTTGTCTCTCAGACATATCCACCACAGTTTTAACAAAGCATCCTCCAAGAGCAGTGACAGCAAACTCCGCTCACCGAGACTGCGCAGTTTGTGCCTGTGGCTCTCCCCCTCTGGCACTCACTGCCAAGGCCCTCCTCCCTCCCCACGATGTTCCTAATGTGCTCAGACACCCGGGATGCAGGGAGAGGCTGTGCACTCTGCACAAGGCACGACAGAAATGCCAACTACAGTCACAAACTTGCCCCAACCAATTCTGCTTCCACTATAAATTGTGCGTCAGACGCAGAGTTGGCAGGAAGCAGTTTCATAGGGTAACGGCAACAAGGACAGCGGAATTTTATTTTTGAAGCAAATCTCTTTTTCGTCCTATCTTTGTCTAGAGCTCTCTCCGAAGCCAAAGTATTCACATAGTATGAAAGACGAACTCCAGTTTTTCTGCCTCAAAATCTAAGGAATGTGCTGCATGCTGCAAAACTGCAAGTGAGCAGAAACGGTGTAAGGAGCCTCCACTTCTGTGAAGACCCAGGCACAGATAACATTTGGTTGCTGAAAAGACACCTCCTAACACGTAATGTATAATCCTCCCAAATGCCAAAACATGCATATGACGTGACCCTGTCACCTACTTGGGACAGCACAAGTCTTCCCAAGCTCATACTTATGGGTATTTGATACTTAACTGAGGATTCCCTTCTAGCTGCAGATTTGGCAGCAGGGGTTCCTTTGTCCTTTCAGAGACTCCAGACTAACGCATGCACAGCAGATACCCTGTATCTGTTCAGACAGGCTGGCTAAATTCCAACCACTTCTTCCCACTGCTGGATTTTGTGGATCAAGCCGTGGACACTGCCAGTAGCACACTGAGCAGTGCAGGTATGTTCCAGAGCTACTGCCTAGGAATCGCTGCTATGGAAACTACCATACCTTCCAAATCTATACTCAGGACACATTTTCAAGCTTTCCCCCTCAAAGCAAAGACCAGAAAGATACTCAATTCAGAATATGAGCTGAAATTCAGAGATAGTCAATAAATTTCAAAAGATGTCCAAGGCACAAACTGATCTAGTTGAGCCTTAATATGATTCACAGAAGCAGCTGGCAGAAGAAAAGAAATCCAGAGGTCATCCTTTTTCTCACAGATATCAAAGGAAGGAACTGTGGTATTTACCTTCTTAGTTCTGAAATTCATCTGCTATGCACTTTTGAGCACACCACCTAAAATCTCCATACTTTGCTTTTCTCATATAAAAAATAATGGTTATTACCTATCAGCTGACCCACTGACCAGGTTGAATTTATTTTTTGTGAAGAACTTGAGATCCTTTGGGATAAGGTGCTGTATAGGTGAAAACTTACTACTCTATTCTTGTAATAACTTCAGGACAGCCCACAGAAACAAACAGCAAGGTCCTCCCACTAAACACAAAAACAGCTTTACAAGAAGTAAAATTTAAAATAATAAAATAAAACCTGGACGTTCAGGAGAATTAAATAAGAGACCAGCTTGTAGTTTTCAAGTGCAGTCATCTGAGTCAGCTCTCTAAGGAGTGCCAAGGGCTAAATTCATCCCTGAGCTATGCTGGCTTCTGCCAATGTAAACCAGGACACGCGGCCTCTGCCAGCAAAGCAGGGAGAGGCAGCAGCAGTGGAAAGCACCCACTGCCTTCCTCTTTGTTGGGGGTCTAAATGCAGTGGCAGCAGCACTAAGAGGCCTGGCAAGGCAGGTTCCCAGCTGTGGCACCCCCGGCTGTCATGGTGTGCACATGGGAACATCTTTTACTCTGGGCTCTGTTACAGAGGTTTAAGGAGATTTTAAAGCACTCTTTGGCAGAGCCTACTGTAATGAGGAATAAGGGTGACCCAACCTCTTGCAAATCAAGGCAGGGGCTTATTATGGAAGTGTCACTGACACAAAGAAGAGTAAATCCTTGAGAGGAATGGATTTTGTCCATCTTCAGATTCTTCTGTGCAGTTTGTATCAGTGGACAAGTTTGCCAGGCTGTGTTGCATAACACAACTTAATGTACAGTCAGATTGAGTCTGTGATTTAACTGGGAAACAGCTGTGTGACTCAGATGTTTTAAGGAGAAGGCAGAATACTGTGTACAGAAAACTGTCCTCATTCCCCCATGAACAAAGAGTGGCAAAAACACAGGCACCTCCACTATACCAGCTGCAGTGTAGCAGTCCTCACTTGGCAAGATATAAAAAAGAAGATTAACAAGTATAATAGCATTTTACTGTACTCTTTAGAGTGAAAAATCATTTGTATGTTACCACTACTGATGGTCCAAAACCACAATGCTGAAACTAAACAGAGAATACAGATCTGAACCTTCATCCAAACCCCACCCTCAGTCCTTTGTTAGATCCAAGACTGGAAGGTACCTATTTTCTCTCTTCTGGGAGGCTGGTGTTTTGCAAGGCCCCAAATTCATATGCTTCACAGCTGAAAACCTTGAGAGAATCTCAATTTTGATTGCCACAAACCAGACTTGCCGACCTAACTGGTAAGCCCCAAACTAAGCCTCAACCCAAAGCATGCACCACTGGCCAGTCTCTCCCTGGCTGGAGCTCTGCCAGCAGATGAGGCCAGAAGCCGCCCAGGTATACCTTACATTATGAGGATGGCTCCAAGTATAATCCAGGGCAATACACAAAGATTTGGCTTTATGTAAAGGCTAAGTTGTGACTGAGTGTCTCATCTTGGTCCCCGTTGGAGCGCAGCCCAAAACCACCACACTCTTTGGCACTGTTTGTTGTACTTGGCAATCCTCGCTCAAACTAGGTGGGTGCATTGGCAGCACTTGTGAGGAACCCCTCCTCTTTAATTGGTGGGAATGTACCTGTAAGGCTGAGCTGTGTTTGGTAAGGCTAAGTGTTCCCGCAAGGGAAAACGACTCGAGACAATGCAGTTGGTGTTTAGAGTAACAAGACAGAGGATGACTGAGGCACTCTTTCATGTTACCTGGAGGGCCCTGTTAAGCTCTTACTGCTTTCTGTTGTTTCACCACGAAACTGTGTCCCTTGCTTTAGTTAAAGAGAAAGCTGATGAAATAGTGAGACAGCCCAAAAGAGTTTTTCCCCAGTAATTGAGAGAAGCCTGGACCATATTTAGCTTCAGTCACTGTTTTGTTCCATATCAGAGGTTAAAAAAACAACACAAAGAAATTTTTTTGCCTTGAACTGTCTAAAGCAAAGAAATTAAAAGCTACAACTGTTGCTCCTTTTAATTTATTCAAATAATTTCTTACAAACTGGAAGATTACATGAAAATTAAACTTTGTTCTACTTACAGGCTGTCTAGTGCTTTGTTTTGGGACTTTTATGTAACAAGAGTTGGTGACATTTCCTAAAGCTAGGCATACATTGCATGCATTGACTTGAGAGCTATTAATCCTACATGCACAGGATGTAAAGGGTTTAAATGGTGCTGTGATTTGAACATTAGTAGGAGTGTTTTCTCCAAGCTCCACCCTTTTGCATTACATGGCAGAAGGCTGTATATCAGTTCCCACAAAAAATTAAAGATGTCCAGAAGTATGTGACCTCTACTGTCTCGTCTAATGGAGTCTCAGATACCTCAAGACTCAAATTATTACGAAAACAGACAGCTGAAAAATCATCTCTCGTAGTCTATTCAGTAGAGGGCAGTGGCAGATAAAAGCCATGCACACCCAGTAACCTGTGTCAAGCCCTGTCTCCAAACTGGTTGGCTGCCATGAATCTAACGGCAGCAAATACACCAGGCAGACAGAAAGAAAATGGTGGATTCAGTGCTTTTGGTCACGTTCCTTCACTCACTCTCTCCTATCTCCCCTCCTACCCTCCACTTCTTTTTCCTTCTGCAATGAGTGTTATCATCAAGGCCAAATGCCTTCTACAAGGTGTTCCCCCTGAAAAGCCGGTAGGAAGCAAAAATGCTCAGAACCTTATGGGATCAAGTTCTTAATGGCTCTAAATGAGAGTAAAATAAACACATGCACATGTGCATGCATGCACACACACACCCAGCACCTATTTGTCAGACCTTTTCCCCAGACAAGGAGAACACAAGCTGGAAAAAGACTGTTGTCTAGTGGCAAAGGTACTCAGAGACATGAGGAAGTAAGTTTTAGGCCTTGCACTAAACAAATTAATCAATTCATTGTTATGGTTACAATTAAATACAAGTGCCAAGAAATACAGCAAGAATGTTACATTTTGCTCCATTACCTCACAATTACACATGCAGTGTCACTTCACAAGCACTCATTTCTCAACCTGTGCAACTGAGTAAGAAAAAGACTCATACATTCATTGTTAATAGCATGTAGTGTTAGACATCTAAATTTACATACATGAATATATATCAACAACTGTATATATCCCAACTTTTCCTGATCTAAAATACCTTACCTTGACAATCTTAAAGCACACAAGAAACTAAGGAAACCCCTGTTGAATAATGGAGATTCCAAGTTTGAATGTAAGACCAAAAAACCAGAAGCCAGGTCAAGAACACTGAAAACAGGAATTCTGAAACAACTCTATTTGTTTTCAGAGAAAAAAGTGCAGTTCCACTTCTTTATTACAGGTAAGGAACAATTTTGCCACAATGGAGTACATCTTTATGACTTATTACAATTATCTCAAATAGAATTACTGTTGAATGTAAGAAGCATGGTGCTTATATGTCTACATTCTTGTGTAAGCTGCTAATGCTGACTGGCAAGAAATACTTATTCATTAAAAAAAAAATCCCCTGCACCATAACTGGTGGGGGAGGAAAAGGCAATGACTACTATATGCACAGAAGGCCACAAGTGCAAGTCACTGCAGCATTTCTAAAGATCAGACAGTGTTACCTGCCTGGCTGCAGAGTGGACAAGTCAGGCAAGTGGCACTCGGGTCTGGCTGCCGAGTGCTGTCCTGTCAGGCTTTGCCTCAGCACGCCTCCGCCTGCATCCCCTCCTCCTTCACTCTGGCCTACAGCCTCTGCAGAGACCTATCTGCGACTGCCAGCCTGTATGACTGCCGAATGACACCTCCTATCAGCAGCTACTTAATGAAAGAGGCTTTCCAAGAGAAGGATCAAGTGTCAGCCAACTTTGTCCTTCTCTTCTGGAAAACCCTACAGGTCCCAATGAGAGCCTATTTAGTTGCCCTGCCACAGGACTCTACCACAGCACTTTAAATGTGGCCCAGTTCCATCACTGGGCTGTTATCTCTTCAGCTGGAATGGATTTGCTGGGGGAAAGTGCGACAGCCTTCCCTGCCACTCCACAGCACTGCTGAGGGCACTGCTTGTGTTTTTGCTCACGTGGAGGAGTTGCAGCTAAGTAGCTCTGCCAGCCCATATCCAAATGACAGCTGCACCTAGGCCTGCTCTTCAGAGCCCAATGCCTTCACCAACAGAGTTCATGAATCAGAAACATGTTTGGGAAAGATCCCAAGTGTGTTATGATTTCTTAAAAAAAAAAAAAAAAAAGGCAGATGGTGCTTCACTATCCAAACAGTGAAGTACAGCTTTATTCTGCTCTCATTTTAAATATTCAATATTTTGAGCTAAATTTAGCTACAGAACTTTATTTGCATTGAGAAACAAACCCCATATTTATTATGCTAGATGATGCCATTCTGCTTACATATGTACTTGTACATAAGCAATAATGTCATTCAGTTTTTATCTCCAATAGGCTTTGAAAGCAAGAAAGAAAAAAAACCAAAAAAACCACGAAATGAACAAATGCACACTGGTGCAATCTAGTGAAGCATACACTGAAATAAAGTACCTATTACAGCAGTAAAGAGATAAAAAGGCACAAAAAAACCACTGAACAGGTAAAATTAAACTTTCAGGTTTTAGCAAGGTATGATCATGAGAACACTGAAGAAGCTTCTTGTTAGCAAGGTGGCAGGAGTACTATTTCCTGATTAAATTGATAGCCCGTATTCATTGCAATCCTTTGAGGGTATCTTAGAATCCTGTGCAATTTTAACTCCTCCACAAAAATATCTGGAAGGAAGCCTTGCAGGCTATCTAACATTGACTCAGCTACTTGGTGACCAGCTGCTTTGCTGTGGTAGCAGTAAACTGCAAAGTCCTGTACTTACAGAACACACTAAACACCAAACCTTTGTTAAGTACAGAAACAACACACTCAGCAACTATTTATTTGCTGCCTTGTCTCTCTGGGAAAAGCCCTGCAACTTTCTCATAGCCTGCCTAGCAAAAGCCCTGCATGGATTTCCTTCTACATGACACATGGGAACCCACTGCTTTCTCAGGAAGAGCCATAACTTGTAATCTTTGTCCAGATTTGTACATCCAGACATCAGGCTGGGGCTTGGCAGTGGTCAGTATGCAAAATGCTCCCACTCACCTAACCTCAGAGGGAAAATTCATAGAGAATCCACCCCGTGCAGCCAGCAGAGGCAAAGCGCAGCTGTCTGCAGCCATCCGAACGTCTCAGCCTTGGTCATCTTGATCTTTTTAATGACCCCACATATCAGCGGAACACAGGCATCTGTTCAAAAGAACCTCACAGCTCCTGACAGAGCAGAGCACACATCAAAGCCGAGTGGGTCAGATTCTGCCCTCACTAGATACATTAATTCAGAATAACTCAAACGAAATCAACAGAATTACCCGTCATTAACACTACAGTAACTGAGAACTAAATTTGCATAGTTGTCTTTGCACTGTAACTTACACAGATGTGCTAAGTTTTGTACTTCAAAATAGCCATGTGCTTTTTAGCCTAAGTATTTTTCATTTTCCTCTGGCAAAATAAAGGGTAGTTTCTAAAGAAGGCAAGAGAGTGCCGATACCTCTATGAGAACTTTTTGTTGCTGGCAATACTGAAATGGCAGCAAATGCAACAGATCTGTAACACATCTCAGGGTACAAAGAGTTAATCTCCTTTCTTACAGATCATCTGTATCAGTCCAGATGCTTGGTTGGAAGGAAATATAACCCAAGTGCCTGGTCTAGTACAGCAGACTAAAGAATAAAAATATTTTTATGTACTGTGCTTATAAAATATTCTATTTGCTGTGTAGTACCAGTTATGTTTAGAACCTTCCTTCAAAGATTTTCTTTTCATATTGAGAAAAATAGATCCATACACTCCTTGTTAAAAAACACCTCTGCCTAAATGTCTGACCTCCACTGTGAAAACTGATCCTTTGCTGTTGGTCTGCATCTTTATTGTGCCTTCAAACTTAAATGTTAAAATAAAACCAAGACAATAGAAATCACAGTAAAGTGCCACTTAAAGTCAACGTAAAGTTTATAATACTTTGCAGTCCATTCTTCTATTATGCTGATGACAAGTTAATTTGGCTGATAAAAGGGAAACAAAAAGCAAGGAAGTAATCCTGTTTTACAGAATATTATTCAAACAATAATAACTTCCTTTGCATAACACTTATTTCATTCCATCATTATTACTATTATTACTACTATCTTAAGCTATGACAGATTGAGAAGGGTCAGAGATAATTTTTATCAATCAGCCTCCCTTTGTCTTTGGCAGGTTTAATCATGTCACTTGGAATGTAGCATGAGGGGCCTGATGAAATTGGAAAAGCATGTGAAGATAAAAATCACTCTCAGATGAATTCAGACACTTCCTGCCACTCTGCAGATGCCACAGTGCTGCAAGCCACCCTCCCAGGAGAGATGATTCACCTGGAAGGAGGGCCAGGCTCTGCCAGATGTGTAGGAGGCTGCCTGAGACCCACATGCTAACACTGTCTCAATTGTATGAAGCATATGCTTTCAGTCAAGGGTGAAAAATGCAGGCACCAGCACATGCCAAAAGTCTTTCAAGCATGGCCCACCAGTCAGCCTGAAGCTTAATGCACTGATCCATCGAGTCAGCAGATGTGTGTCACCACAGTACAAGTTGAAGCTGGTTAAAGCTATAAAAGAGTGAAGTGACCTAATCCAGACATTCAAATCTCACAAAGAAAACCATATTGTTGTCACTTTGGGGGCCTTAATGTGGGACTTTAAGCACAAACACTGAAAGCCTTCTTGGAGTAAAAAGGTATGTTGCTGCGAAAACATAAATCCCAACCCTAAGCTACACTTGTAGTGATTTCAAGTTGATCTGATAAAAGCATAGCACGGCTTTCCTTTTTAGTACTGCACATACAAAAAAAGAACATCTGCAGAATTTTATTGCTAGAGCCATAAATGCTCCTTATCCGATTGGTTTGAGGCAGAAGGCCAAAAATACCTTGATAGAAAGTTTATTTGCAGAGTACCACCGCGTACTTGGTAGAGCCAGTGAGTTATACAACATTTTCTTCAACTCCTGGCTAAGTGCTGTCGGTGTCAGCTAGGAGTCCAGCTGTAGAACCTGGCTCCATAATGCCTGGGAACTCCTCCCTCCTTACCATTTAATAATCATTTAGTGGGTACAGTATTTCCCGACACACTCAAAGTCAAAGCACACTTTACAACGAAAATATTCACCTTGTTCACATGCAGAACGATTTGTTTAAAGAAACGAGATCTCCCTAGCACTCAAAGATCAACCCAACACTGGACGTGTGCAAACCCACTTCACTGTCAACACAGTTGCTTCAAACAGCTTGTTCAGAGGTGGGTGATAAGATGTAGTTCTCACTGGGCAAACACAATTAGGCAGACAAAGATTTTTCTTGAAGCCTTTTCTGTCTATCATCTGCAATCCAGTCTACAGATCTTTCTTAAGTATTCCTGTCTGTAACAGCCAGGTCTCTGGAAGAATACTGATGTTTCACAATGACCTCATTGTGCTTTGACATAGCTTTCCTGAGCTGTGGCCTGTGGCAAACACACACCTGCTCTATTTATGCCCAAGAGGCCAAAAAAAAAAAAAAACCAAAACCCTAACCCAACTTCAAATAATATTCAAGTTCAAACAACAAGCAGGGTTCTTCTGCCTTAAGAAAAGTCCATTCTGCAATCCATTTTGCAAAACACAATAGCTGGTCATTTCAAAGTTAACTCTTAGGAAGCACCATAGATAAGAACTAAGAAAACTCACACCACCTTCAAGGGGGAAAACGCCCACAGTGCATCCAAACTTTTGTCATGTCCCCCCTCCATTTCTCCATCTAGAAGTGTTGATAATTACCACTGATTCATAGCAGGGGCTTCCCACAGCCTAGGATCAGGACTAAGCCTGAGACTGCACCAGGCATCAGACATCTGCACACAAAAAGAAGGTCACAAGACCAAAATCTATGCAAGTACAGGATGAAAGGCAACAGAGACACAGCACACAGATGGCAGTGCCAGGAACAGAAGTAAAAAGCAGAAAAAGTGTGAACATAAATATACACACACACACTTGTGCCCCCTGTATTGATCCTATCCAGATAATGAAGAATGTTTAAAATGATGTTTATAAAAAAGGTTTTTAATTAATTGGGTTGGGTTTTGGGGTTACTTTTTTTTTTTTTCAGTTCACTCCTGATTTTTTCATTGCCATGTTCACCTGGAAGTTATACTGGGCTAAAAAAGACTTCTGGCAACTACCCTTACACCAAATACCTTCTGCATGTCAGCTATGCAATACTTTGCATCATCCATAGTCTTCATTACCAAATTTGCCCTTTCACCTCAATAGCACCCATCTGACATTTCCACAGCTTCAGAGGCTTTTCTTCCTCCACCAAAGCATGTTTTGGAGTGGTTTCAGGGCAAATTCTTTGATTCTGGTGCTGGAGCGTTAGTGAGAAAAAAAATAAAATAGGAGAGAACAGTTGAATGTTCCAAGAGACAATGAGTAAGACAAAAGTAGAGCTCCAGAACTATGGTTTTTCACAATTCCTTTTCTCACATCTTTTGTGAAAAAAAGTGTCAAATGCTACTTTGCCTACTCAAGAAGCTTTTATTCCTCAGAGGAATAAATAATGTGCTGTGACTCCTATGGAAAAGGAACTAGAGACTAAAAGTGGAACGAAAGTCAAGAGTCCTCAAGACATCCCTGGTGTTGTTTGAGGGTTTTGTCATTGGCTGTCAGGGTAAGACTGGATTCCGCAGGAGGCAAAATAACAGTATCAATATCTGTGCAACCTAACAAAAGTGTGAACAGAGACAGGAAGGAAAAGACAGCAGTGAAACAACAGAACACAAAGAAATAGCAAGTATCGAGTTTTCTTACAGTCTAAGATGAACTATACCTTTGCACTACCTAAGTACCACTGAAAGCTCACACAATAGCATTTGTTTTCATGGTTTATATAAAACCATACATGCTGCCTCATATAAACCATATGAAATCATAATAAAACCCCATATAAAACCATATTAAAAAAAACCCACATAAAACCACATAAAGCCATGTAAAACCGTATGCTACCTTCAGTATTAGCTAGGGTAAAATGAACTTATTCTTTGTTCATAAGATAGTCATCATTTTTGGGTACTACGTGCTGCAGAAGCATTCACTGCTTATTTCTTTTTGGGGACTAATATGGAGAGAATAAACCAGAGCCCTTCAGACTTTACCACTTCTTCCCTCTCCAAGTGAAAGGACATGAGTGAGCACCACAGATGTACTGCTGTGACCCTGCTATCAGCTCATGCTCCTGAACAGCTCAAGAAAATAAGAAATTCTGCAGAACAACAAAAATGTATTGATTGAGATATGCTCATGCTTTTTTTTTTTTTTTGCAAAAATAACTGTTATTAAAGAGTTAAGCCACTGTATGTGTGGGCGAACCGCTTTTTGTAATTGCTATCTATCTACAGATCTTGAGAGAGATGTTGATCTTCTGAAATGAAGGGTGCAGACGCAAGTCTTTTTAAACCAATAAAAATACCAACATTTAAGTGGGGTTTTTTTGCCATAGACCCTTTGTATGCAAATCGCTCAGATCAGATAGAAAATTAAAGACTTCTCCTTGGACAAAACATTGTCATTTGAACTTGGGAAAATACATGGCTGCCAACAGAAATCTAAACTGCTTTTAACAAAGTTCTCCACTTTCCCATCACAGTCTCACTATATGATTTTTAATTGCAATGTACATATATTAATATAAAAAACCAATCATGGCAGTCATTTTCCTACTTCTCTGGAATATGCCATTCTGTAGCACTCTATGTTATATCCACCAGCTAAATCCTCTAGCTTTGCAGTGCAAGAAATCTCTCTCCATCTATCAGAAAAAAAAGTCCTTTCAAAACTTGTCCCTATCTCAACCCAGTCAAAACACAGCGATGTGTGCACACAACTCCACATTATTTCAGGCAGCTCTGAAATATCCCAAATAAGTATTCTTAAGGGCCTGCCCTACTTTGGATGTAAAACAGTATTTCTACATTGCAATGGAACAGCTATGTAGAAAGAGGTTAAAGACTGAAATTTAGACCCAGCTGCTGCCAGTGGTGGAACCTCTCAGTGCTCTAGGTTCCAGAGCTTTTCTTCTGTAATGCCACATTCAATAAAACTTCAGCATAATACATACACACTTTATACATTACATTCAGTGTGACCACACATTTTCCTGTCTTTGGGCTTGATCTTGCAAAATGTTTTCTTCCATGAGTAACCTCCACTCACAAAAAGTGTATCATGGAGGTCTGCACTCACATAGGAAAAATACTTCTGAGGATGGAATTAGAGCACGAGTGTCAAGCAAACAACTGGTGGGATTACTGTTGCAAAATAGCTCCTGGCCCATGGACTCCACATAAATGCTGGCTCCTGTCAAAACTGCACAGCAGTGCATGGGGCAGAGTGCTGACTCACACAGCAAGATTTCACAGAGCTCTGCAGACCTTTCTGCAGGTACCGGTTGAAGCCTGGAAGCAGTAAAGTCACATTTGCATTGAGTCTTCCTCATAGGGTTTAAGCCAGGACAAAACTATGCAAGGGTAGCTATGCCACTTCCCCAAAGCAAATCAGCCCCAAACTGGTTCAGGCAGTGCCAAATATCAAGGAGCAGTATATTGGTATTCAAATTTAGATTTTATCTATGTGTAACTGTGCAGAATTTTGTAACTTTGCTGTAAGTGGTCCTTCTACACGCCAGAACATAAAGTAGATCTGGCATCTTTGGATTACAGACTGGTGGTGCCTGCAGCTTGCAATTCCAGGGTTTGCTTTGAAGCTTCAGCTTTTTCCCTTGCAGTGGTTTGACAATGGTCATGATTCAGCATATTCAACATGCTTGGATCAAGATAGCTTTCCCTTTATCATTTGGAACTGAAAGAAAACAACAAGGACTTTTTTCAGCCCTTTCTGTCACATTAATGGACCAGTTCGATTTTACAGGCCTTGCACTCTTCAGAGGACACAAACTAATTCCTGCTCCTTCCTTGCAGCCTAAGAGGAGTGTTACAATCAGATACAAATACATCTAATTTTTCATCCCACCTGAACTATGAAAGTGGAAAGAAGATAGAGTAACACTTGTGCTTCCCAGGAATGTCAGACAGTATTCAAACAACACTCAGCAGAACCACCCTGAAGGTGCTTTGCTCCATATTGGTCCCAGCACCAGACAGGCCCCCAAATTAACTGTGATCCATTATTTCATTGAATCTGATCATGAGGTCAGTGGGAGTTGGCAGGACCAGCCTTCCTACATTTGTGGAAGGAAATACTTACTTTTCTTTAATACTTCTTATCTATCCTACCTGTATACATAACATTTGTAACACATTCAATCAATTAATTCAAGTATTTCTCTTAAAACCCACATGAACTCACTGACTGGAATCTACTAATTTTCCAAATACTTTCCATTTTACTCTTTAGATTTAGTGTGTGTTACTCTTTAGATTTTTTTATTGCTGCACACTGATCTGGATGTGCTTTGTAGTTTTCTGACAATAATTCACTCCACGTAGGGCACACTCTCTCCAAGTGTGATTCATGACAACTTGATTTGTGTGCAAATAGTCTAGCACAGACTATTGGATTCTTTCACTTCAAACAGTCACAACTGCAAAGAAGATGAACATACTGCATATTTCAGAAAGGACCATCATATTTCAGAAAGGACCACTTATGCCATAGCACATAAATTGCATTAATTTCTATGAAGGAATCTGGGACCTCCCAGGGTTATTTCTGGGGAACCTTCTACACTTTTGAATGGTAGGGCTGCACTTAGGCCCAATATACATTCTTGTATTTCTAATAAATTATTTGCCTCCTTATATACATACTGCTCCCTCAAAATGTCAAAATTGCTTTGTGGGCAACAAAAAACTCTCCTGCTGCCTGAGATATGCTCTTGTAACTAGAAAGAATCTGTGGAAGGCAACAATTCAGGGAGCAGTTAATGGTTTTGGGGTTTCTACAGTGGTCTTAGGAATCAGTGTTTCAGTTTGACTTGCATTTCACTTAAGCCTTTGCCATGTCCTTCATGACCCAAGTGCAGCTGAGTCCTCACAGCTATGCTGGTCCCACAGCCAAGCACGCTATCCCAGCTTTGAGAGAAAAGTCATTTTTTTCCTCACATACACGATGAGGTAGAAGTTTTGAAGTCAAAGCATTATTAGAGAGATGCCAAAATTGACTTTACTCCCTGCTGAATGCCAACCCTCCAGGTACATTCAGCAACTGCTATAACTAAATGCAACTGGCCATAGTTGGCATGTCCTGACACTACGTTTGTTCAAACAGATATTCCATGCAGACTGATGCCAGAACTCATGCATGTTCCAACAGTGAAGGCTGTGAAACATCAGGTTGTGACAGCTGGCTTTAAAATAAAAACTGTCCAATGAAATATATGAAAACATAAACAAGAGACTCTTGTTAGCCCAGGGAATTCAGTCATTTTCTCAAGGCTGGTTTTAAGTTTGCTACAGTTATCAAATGTATACCTTCAATGCATACACAGTCCCACGTACTTATAAAGTGAACAACTGAGTACAAATTGAGGAGTACCTTCCATAGAGAGAAATAAAAGCATCTCTCAGCTTCCTCATTACTTTAATCACTATAACCTGCAGAAAGCAAGTAAGAGGTCATCAAGTGGCAGTGCTCTGTTTTCACGTTGCAAATTCAGAATCAGGAACTTCAAGGTCTAAGTGTTTGCTGTATTTCTGCTTTTCTCACAGATATCTCCTTGCACAACCATGACATGTACAAGACATGCAGTCACCTACAATTTTAGAGCTACAAGACACTAAGACAGTAATGAAGAGCTGCAATTTCTAGAAACAATTCACCTGCAGACAACCTAGAGTGCAACTGCTCCTCTGATGCAGAAGGATCCATAAGTCCAGTTGCTTTCACTCTAGAAATCTCTTCTATTTACTAATTAGAGGAAGGCAGATAGGTTGAAAGTTCCTGCCAGGGAAATCATGACTAAAGTTAAGAAACCCATGACACTCCTACAAGGCTCTTTAGGAAAAAGAGCTCCAGTTTTCCCAGGATCTCATTTCAGCCTGTGACATGAATCAGGTCTTTCCAGGGAATACCTACACACCATATCTTCATTTTGCAGTACCTTCCTTGGTATTTAATAATTCAGAATCACTTTAAAACTAAGGCTCTAATTTCCATTAGATGCCAGAATTACTTTTAAATTTTTCTCTGTAACTTAATATTTCCTGTGCACCTTGTAAACCATTGAGTGCTGTAAAAATTCCCAAAGAGGCTCTTCCCCTGGGGTGTAAAAGACCAAAGAAAAAAACCCACCAAATATCCTTTCGTCTTAGAATGAATAATAATTGCAAAAGGACACGCTTAGGCTTATGAAGAACAGTAGATTCAAGGGATAATTTTATATAAATTACAGTCTTTTCATGATTACTTTTGTCTAAAGGTGGAACTCCTCTAGCAAGGAGGGTGATCATTAAAGGAAGAAATGAGAGATAACTCTGCATAACTATTTTTTCTGTCTTATAAGCCCCTTTAGTACTCATTTTTCCAGTCATGAAATGTCTATTTGATCTTTTTTTTCATGTGACATGCAAGAGTGCTTTTTCTTGCCTTAGAGCATCATTCTAAATAAACCACCAAGCACTATTTGATTCTTCACCTTAAACAAGAAACATCTGCATCTCAGACTTCTTCAGCCCACAAAAAAACCTCATTACACAGTATCCTGCTAAACTTGATCCAGAGAAATAGAAAAAAGTCATTATCTCCTGTCTGTCCCATGCCAGTTACTGCTATTTCCCTACTGTCATCTCCCCCACTTACATTCTGAAAACAAGTATCTACTTTAGGAGCATTACCATATTTTTTAATTTTGTAAATAAAAGGGAATATTGAGAGAAAACTCCATGAGGAATCTAAAAGCAAAACCTATGGCCTGTGAGTTTTAATAAGGGCAAGTCACACAAACTCTCCGTTTGAAGCATATAGATAGTTTAGATTTTTGGAAGGAAACAAACCCACTATGTCCTAGCTAATGGTTTACTGAATTAATTCATCCAAACTGATGATCTTTTCATTAAGTGTTAAAATTTCTTCAAATACAAATCTTATTAGACTGCAAGCTCTGTTTTGTATACACAATCTCACGTATTACACCTGTATCCTGTAGGTACAACAACAGACTACCAGAAAAGATAGAGGCTATGGTTAGAAGTGAAAAGAATGCCTTCCCAGAGGAAAATGCACCTGCAACTCAGAGTGTATTAGCGGTGTGAACACGGGAAATGGTCAGGTTTAGCTTATCCACTTAATAGGCTTGAGGGCAAATGCTTTCTCTTTAGTGCAAGTCCACAGCAGGTATTTTCACTGGCGAAGTGAACTGCTCTGGAGCTGTTATAAGAGGAGCTCAGGCAGGCTGGGGCTAAGCTGCTCTTCCCTTTGGGGTCCTAAAGTCAGCTGGAAAGGCACACCGCAGAGGATGGATGCAGGATTCCCCAAGGAATACTGCAGCCAACAGAATGCCCTGTGTGAGGCTGCCAGGCGGTAAGAGCTGTCTACAGAGCCCCCTTTACATCTGCAAAAGATTTAGTCCGTGTCTGAAAAGCCTTCACTGCAATAAAGCATGGGACACAGCAATTCCTATCCCTGATTTACATCAGTACAGCTTTGAGGACAATGGAGATACCTGGGCTTCAAAACCGAGTGCTTTGACACAAGACCTCTGCTAGAAGCAGTAAGATAGACTTTATGGATATTTTATGCTCTACTGTACAGCACATTCACTAAACCGTACACTTAGAAAACCTAGTTCAAAAATGGCTTTTCTAACCTTGAAATAGTACCAATCACACTGTAAAAATGCACTTATGAGAGATGCTACAAATTGTAATAATTTTTGGACAATATTTGTTAATATACATTTCAGAATATTTTTATAAATATTTAAATTACATCAGGTATCACACAATCCTTATATTTTATGCTTTGAACTGCACTGCCATGGCATGCTTTTGTCATTGTTACAGCAGAGTGAGTCTGGTATTGCAGATCAAACATGGTATGTAGTCCAGATGTGTTGGCTGTCACTCTGTGAGTAAACATTTCTGATGGACAGTGTGTTAGCAACAGATGATTACTCATGATGTTGCATGATGGTTACAAAAAGCTAGCCTGAGTGTCAGAGATAACACCAGTGAGAACTGCGGGTGGCAGTGATGCAGACTGGTGTGTTTACAGTCATTTCTGTCATGTGTTCCCCCCATTTACTCTTCAAGGGAGAACCAAACATGATTTGAACAACTCCCCATGGGGACTATGGTGGAAATATGGAGCTATTTGATCTGAGGACTCTTACTGAATAACTATCAAGAACGTTAAGCAATGCAATATTAAATTCATAATTGTGCAGTTAAATGATTAAGTATATGCAGGTTTGACTGAAGTGCTAAGCACATTAATTTATTATGTCATTTGTGTGCCCTTTTAAGAGGATACTTACGGGGTGTCTTAGATTAACAGATGTTAAATGACAAAATGTTTATCAGTCCCTACAACAAAGGCAGCACAAGCAATAGTATCTGCATTTTAAGTTTCTCTTTGCACAGGCAGACCTCAGTCTGGGCCAGAAGAGACTCCTCCAAGACAGGGTCACCATTTATCTTCTATAAACACTCACCCATCAGCTTCTCTTCTGTCACAGCAAGAAGGGGTGTCCAGCTGCTAACATGGTGTTGTGCCTTTGTGTCCCTGGCAAATCTCTGGAAAACCAGGATGGAGGGATGGGACATGGCATGCAGATGGGCAAATTCCAGCAACTGTGCAGTGGGCACCTTCTGCCATGCACGTACAGTCCAAACAAAAGCAGCTCTGCTAGACCTGTGCTGGCTTCACCTGGGGCCAGGCTGGGAGTGTCTGCACCCTGCTCCTCACACTGAACCAGAGGCAGCAGAAGCTTTGTTGGTAGTGGCAAAGAAGGTTTATAGTGACAGAACTGCAAGGCAAAGGTGTGAAAGGTGTGTTTTTTCTAGCCTGGTTAGACCTCAGCTAATTGAGATCTGTTAGCAGAGATCCCTAAATTGTCCTCATGGCCATGACTTCTGGCTGTTGAGCTGAATTCAAGCCAATTCAAGGTATTTTTTCTTCCCCCCACTTATTAAAATATGACTGTTTTGATACTCTGCTCCACTTGTCACTCCTGACAACTGGAAATAACAGGCAGTATCTAATGTGCAATTATGTGCCTGCCAAGGACCTGGAGTCCCAAGGCTAGATGTGTTACACCATAGAGAATTACAGGTGATTATATAAAGAATTGCACATTCATATGCTAACAAGTATCATGAGACACGCAGGAGAAGAGAAGATGACACTGGTCTGTTTTCCTCACCCAAATCTGGCACTATACAACACAAAATCTGACTGGCAGGATACCCTGTCCTCGGGACCATCCAGCAGCTCAGGCCACTTAGGTCTGATGTAAGATTACAGAGATTTTTATTTTTCTTCAACAACCCAGGGAAAGGATAAGTTGTGCATGAAAGGTGGTTAAGGAAGCTGCTCCATTTTTTTTTACCAGAAAGATGTTTCCTAGTACAAAACAGGACTAGAAATTTCAAGACACTTTCAGTATTATTGTACACAAAAAACCTCTGCAAAACATATCAAACATACCCAGCTATTCCACCTGAGAAAACACAGGCTCCTTATATGTTACAAACATGCTTTTAAAATTCATTATGCCACTCTGTCACCTCAGGCTAATCTGCACAGTATCACTGCCTCCAATAGAATCACCCTGTTTTATGCCAATTGTAGATAGTCCATCCTCTATGCAACAGTGTAATTTTCAGATTTCTCTAAAATTGTAAAAAACTGCAAGAAGCAAAGTCCACTGCCTGGCATACTGAGGCTTAATTTTATTCTTAAAAATGGCACCAATGTATGCTTCTGCTTATGGAGGTGTGCCAGTAAAGCTACAATTAGGGTTGTGCTGTCACTTCAATTATAAACCTGATTTTTTGAGGGTTTACTAAAACTCCAGATTAAAAAGAAATTTTGCTGCAGGCTGAAGTGTTTTGTGTAAGATCTCAGCCAGAGGATAACTTGTTTCCAACACTCTGAAAAAATTAATCAGGTGCCTCAAATGTTAGAATTCAAATGTGCTTGAAGAGGCAAAATACTAAAAAAGAACATTTACTTATGAATTCTCAGTGCAGAGCAAGTTGCTTCCCAGTTCCTACCAGAAATACTATGCAGAAGCATGGCTGCCTATTACGCAAATAGAGGAGGAAGATGGAGAACAAAATCCTAAACGTTTGGGGGTTTTTTTGTATTGTTCGGTTTTTTTCTTCTTTTTTCTTTTAAACAAGCAACTGGGATTAGCTTGATCAAAAAGAGACTGACCTATGCAATTTTAAGGATTCAGGAACAAACCACCTTTTTAGAAAGGAAAAGTAGGGCAAGGACCACAAGGACAACACAGGCTTCCCTCAGTGGAGTGAGGGATGAGCCACAGGTGTGACAGTTTTCACACGTGCAGTGTATTCCATGGTACTGGCAGCGAGTGCCAGCATTCCTCAGACCAAGCTTAAAACAAAAATAACATAGTGGAAGACGCACAAAGCTAAGAGTGGGCTGCAAAATTCAAGCGAGCAGACAGACTTATAACGACAAGATTATCTGGCCATGACTACCTGAAAACACTGTATCTGAATAATGCAGTTCTTTACAACCACCTCGCTTGAATTTGCATCCCCACTCCTGCCTGCAGTGAGGGCACCCTGTCCCAGGCTGAAGGCCATTAGTTAAACACAGAAACGGTATCACACATAGCACAGTTGTGTTTCTCCATGCTGCCTTTGCTCTCTTCTACAAACACTTCTCACAGAGAAGGGATATCTTTTGCCCTGAAAATTTATTCCTTGATCTCTCATGCTGGCAGGCTGGTGACACTGACACCTCTTTGCTATTGAAAGTACTATAAAACACATCCATGCAATACAAACAGACCCTTGTTTCTGCATCTCCTGCAGTTTAGAAAGTTCCAGGTCCCACACATTCATTTTTGCCAAATTGGCAGTTGCTAGGAAGCAAAAGAAAAATGCTGGCAGTGGTTCTGTGGAACTGGGGAACATGCAGGCAGTTCTCCTGCAGCACAGGAAAACAGACAGGAATTCTCAAGTGACTTCTCAGGCTTGAGACATCCAGGGATGTCTACTAACAAGAAAAGCAAAGTAACTTCAAGGGGATGATGGGAATGAGCGAAACAATAATAATGCAGCTTTTGTAATGAACTTAAATAGGATACTTGAACTTACTTACCTACTGTAGTTGAAGTGTCTATTGAGGCAGAGAAGTTGAATACTAGCAGCCTGCACATCTACACTGCACTACTCTATTTTCTCAAATTCAGGGATGTTTGTAGAAATTCACAAAGAATTGCTGTCTCTAGTGAAACTTTACATTTTAACACTGCAAACATTGAGTATCTTTCTTAATCCAGGCTTAAGATGACAAGTTTTTAAATAGAAAGTAATCAGCCTTAGCTGAAATACAAAGAGATAAATTGCAACTGATAACTTTAATTAAAGATTCCCTTAACACATGAGAAACAGTTTAAAAACTGTTCAGAAAATAAACTAATGCTGCACTGCTGCTACACTAACAGCAGAGAGAGGAAAGTGGGACTAAGCAGAGACTGTTAGAAACCTGCAAGGTTAAAGGTATACCGATAAATGGAGGGGTCAAAAGCCTATTTTTACAGAGCACCATGCCTAGCTATTTATTGCTTTGTACTTTTGGGAGAGGGGTTGTAGGAAAAAAAAAAAAAATCTGATACCAAGACACAAGATAAAGCAACTGTATTGACTGCTTTTCCGAAATATTCTTCTCATACAATAATGAAAAATTGCATGGGCAACTGCACTGGGGAGCAAATGAATTGCAGGGGGCTTCTGTCCATTGAAGCTCATTGCAGTGTATCACAGAGGTGAGTTCTTGTAATTTAAAATATACATCTTAAACATAGAAAAAAATATTCTAAGTTTGCATTACATATGCTGTACATAATACACTTTTATCTTTGATCAGACCATACAGTAATTGATTATACCCAGCCCTCTACCAGCAGGAGCCTTCATTCCAGCTGCTTGATTCTTGCAAGAAGGTCCATCAAGGCTCTCAAAAGCAACCATAAGCTTCACACTGTGCAACAGCTGAGATTTTGCTCAGGGTGTTTAAGGTCTGCAGAATTATTTTTCCCCCCGCTCCACTTCCTCCACAGTGCTCATTTATAGTAAAATAGGGAAAATGCTGTTGGCAAGAAGATATAAGAATGATTTCCTTCTCTTGCTACTTTGATGATTCCCCTTAGGGAACACAGAACAAAGAAAATCAACATTGGCGGTAGCGGGGAAGATCCAAAAGTCTTTTAGGGCAAAGGACACAGGTTGTGAAACAGCTCCCTTCTTCTGGATCTATTGAATACAATTCAATTGTCAACTCCATGCACCTTCTTTTATGTTGCTACATAAAATGCTACAGCGCCTGATGCCTCATGCAACAGAGCACCACACAACCTCTGCTTCTGTCAGACAACACAAGAGAAAATGAAGAATATTCCTGCCCCCTCCCCGGCCATAGAGAGTTAACTACAGAAAAAATCAGGGGAATTGTCTTCCTTCAACAAATACCAATATTTTCTCAAATTCAGGGATGTTTGCAGAAATTCACGAAGAACTGCTGTCTCTAGTGAAACTTCACATTTTAATGCTGCAAACATCGAATATCTTCCTTAATCCGGGTTTAAGATGACAAAGTATGGCCAAGTAGTACAGGTCATTTTGCAAAAAGCAGCAAATATCTGAAGTGCACATTGCTTCCTTGTTAGTTCTTGACTAGAAGACACTGCCTAGCACAACATATGGCAAGCTCATCAGGAAAGCAGAGTGATTCAAGGGACTTCCAGTCTCAGAGTTCTCTATTTGCCACACTTAGGAAAACTAAAGCCTGGAGTCTCAGGAAGACAGTCTGCTGGACTTTCAGCTGTGACCTGTATACAGAAATACTGTACCACAGCTGACTTCTGAAACCTGGCATTATTTACTAGATACACTGCACAGCAATAAGTCCCTTCCAAAAATATAAGAAAAAAATTGGTTTGGGAATCCTCAGCTTTTTAATTTTGAGCACAACTCTCAACCAACTGGCTGCGCCAGGAAAGGCCAGGCTGGGGTGGATTATGCTGCACAGTTCCTGATTCTTTCTGGTCCTCTGTGAGATATCCTGGTGTAATTTAAACTAGGTTTTCATAAGGTCAAAAATGGGCATAATATTTCTTACCAATTTTCAAAATCAAAGATGCCGGATCCAAGACTTTTCACAAGTTTTGAGAAGAAGCAAAGCTAGCTGAAATGCTGATCAATACAACAGTGTTGAGTCAGACACCCCACTTAATTTAGAGCGCTATAAATGCAGAATGAATAATTTAACTGGGAAACTCATGCCCTCATGTCTGTTTGTGTGCACACACATATACACAAGCATGTTTACACACATCAAAAATGAGTCCAAGACATAGGGCTACTTGACAAACAAAAGAATATTCATGTTTTGGCAAAATACTACTTTGCTTTTACTGGCATGTAAGCCCAGGCTGCACCAGGCATATTTTAGCAATAATGATCAAAGCAAAGGCTTTCCCTGAAGATTAATGACTGGCTAAGAGGATAGTTTGAGGTCTGTTTACCCCAGCTGGTCCTTAATTCCCAGGAAAAGCATCTGCAAGGCTTATTATTGCTATAAACTTAAGATGGAGGGAGGGGTTATGCTGTTTCAAATGATACGTACAATGACTTTTTAGAGACTTAATGTCTTGCATATTAGCCAGAATGTTTAACCCATCTCTTAAAGAACTATTCATCTTGAAAGTAAATAACTTCAAACTTCCGTAGCCACACACTTCATGTAAGCACTGCAAACTCCTTTACAAGCAATTCATTACCCCCCCCACCCACCTCCATGGCAAGTGAGGAAAGAGATACACAAGGATCATTTCCCTCTTCATTGAAATACAGCTACATCTGGGTGGAGAACGAAAGCTTTTTAACAGCAGACAGAACTTCTAGGTAATATTTAGGACAGAGAGCAAAGAATATTGGCTTCACTTCAAACCGAGGAGGATTTAGCTACACAGAAAGCAACTGCTTGACCAAACAGAAGCTAATGTGTAACACTCTTGGAAAATATGCATGTGGTTTTTCAGACAGATTGTGAATCTCTTATCCACACTGCTGAACAGCTACTCAAAGGAATAATTTCCCTGATTTAATGGAGGAACAGTTCCAGTTTGAGTAAGTAGTTTCCAACCTGAATCTTACTTATCGCAGTGGTCACGAATATCATGGCTCACCAGAACATCCCAAAAGCCTGCACTCAAGTTTGAAATGTTATTGCTTGAAATGTTATTCCCTAAAACACGTGGAATTCTCAGTTATGATGAAGTTGCATCTTAAAATGCAAAACCCCCTGAAACACAAAGGTAATATGCTCAGCTTAAATTCACAGCAAATTCTGGATTATTAATAGTAACTGGCCCAAGGAAGGTCTATGGATTTTAAGTTATTGTAATGTGGCAGCTGACAGACAGGTTAGATTCAAATCTTGAAGGTGTTTCATTTCACTGTATATACGTTAGCAATCATGTTTAGACTTGAAGGAGGCTATATACTATACTTTCCTGTATACTTTCCCACAGACGCACTCTAAACAACAACAAAACAAGTTGTTTTTAGCACCATTATGAAAAAGAAAAATAACTGGATGTTCCAAACTAAGCATGTGATTCAAACAGTCTCTTTATAAAAAGGATGAATAAACCAAGCAGGATTAATTTCTTAAAACTCCAATGATCGAACGCCTATTCATAGCTAGCAAAAATATTCACAGTCTTGAATGGGATTTGCATAAGAAAAACCTGTGTTCTAAAAAAATTTTACCTTTCCTTGCACAAATAAAGCTGCTTTGCTAAGTAGAGCAAGATTCAGAGAAGTGTGCAATAGTTTTGCAAATGAAAAACTCTTCTCAGCTTTCATCCTTCTGAACTCCCATACCTGTATGAAGACAGGTATAAGAATTAAGACACCCTCACTTTAGGTCTCTAGATTCTTCATTATCAGTTTGTAAGGTAGTGAGCACACTAAGTAAACGAAAACAACTCAGTGAAAGATGATGTAAAAATGTATTTCTCATTATCTGAAACAAAGTTCTTAAAAAATGCATTGAACTTCCTCAAGTGGTATACTCACTCTGGAAATAGGTGATTTTGAAAAGATCCAAAGACTTTTGGGAAACCAGCTTCCAACATGTTTGAATTTCTGTGTGTGCCTAGATCCTCTCCTATAATTAAAAGGGCCTTTCAAACCATAAGCCCATGTGGTTTCTATACCTATTAGGAATGATCCTTCTCTCTATGACAACTTTTAGCTTGTTTCAACATATCTCCTAAATTAAGGTGTCCATAAGTGGAAAAGCAGCTGATCTCATTTTTGCAGGTAGGTGTGATGCAAAACAGCAGAGAAGCCTGGTTGTTAGATACCCATAACTATATTTACCAGAAAAACTCTTTGGACATGAAAAAGGGTGACTGACTGATCATGACAAGACATGAGTAACAACTTATGTCTAATACACAGTAGCGCCACTCATACACACAACTGTGGAGACACCAAAGCAAGCAGAAGAACTCTGCTGGTACACAGTTTCTCAAACCTTTTACTTTCATGCAGACAGCAAGATAAAACTAAGGCTTTTGTTTCTGAAAAATGCCCATCTTTATGCTTTTATAAACACACCATGTTTATGAGAGATGCTGGGTAGGCTGACATTACTTATTAGCACATCATTCTCTGATCTTACAGCTCATCACTTTGTTCATTTCTTGGTTTATGCATATATAATGAATCCATGTAGCTGCTTTTCTATTTTCATTTAGTCTTGTATAGCTGAGCCATTTTCTTTGGCTTCAAACTCCCTCCAGATGTCCTGACTAGTCCAAAGATAGATTATTTTGAGAGATATATACATTATATATCGCCAAAATATTGTGATCCTACTTTTTTTTGTTAGGGTTTTTTACTACTAGTACATTGTTTTAACAAAATCTTACTGGCTCCATATTCCACTATTCCAGACTTCTTCAGACAGTTACAGTGGATGAGCTGAGATGGTACTACATGACAACATAAGAAGACAAAGATTATACAAAGATCCCAACAGTATAACTGAAATGAAACCTGGTAATCCAAACAAGATTCAGACAGCAAAGATATTCAGAAAGATAATCCACTGAGTAACACATATTTGATACCTAAGTCTTCACTGCCCCTCAGCTTCCATTGCATCAGGTGTATCACCTAGATCTGGGCAAAGTTAATACGAAGCAATGCCAAGGCAGACTCCAGTGTACAAAGGTATCAGAAAAGCACCTACATCCTGCTTTGAAGCAGGTTAATGTGGAATCCCCATACAATTCTGGCTGCAGAACTTCTTAGGAAACATGATAATGTAAGCAACGTTTCAAAACACAACCTCAGAAAATACTGCGAATTTCTTAACGCATTCGACCAAGCACGTCTAAAACCAGTAGTTTCACAGATATTCCTGAGTGTATAAACTGATCTGTAGCATTTTTCTCATACATCCGGGTGCATTACAATGAAAACAATTTCCCAGCTGTCAGTGTGAGGAACTGTCTCTGGCAAAAACCCAACCAATTTAAAATACTTCATTAACAGCAAAACACTACTTCTGTCCTTTAAAATAACTGCAAACTCAACAAATCAGATGACAAAAAAACCCCGCAACAACTACAAGAAAAAAACAAACAGGAAAAAATCATATAAATATAGCTTTAAACAACATAGTGTTTTATAGATTACACATAGTATTTTAAAAACCTAATTGCATTTTTTCCTCAATACAAATTTAGCACTGTTCTTGTTCCTCAGCACAAAAACTCTTTATTCCTTTGATCATTCACACCTGAATCCACCAAAATGCATTTCCCAATCTGGAACTTATTTATTATGAATTTCTGCATCAACTGGCTAAATTACAGCTTATTCAAGCATATATATTACATAAAGCTCTTAGATATTTTCAAAGAAAGTGCTGTTTTAGAAGCTGAATTGTAGAGAGCAGTTTAATTCAAAATACACTACTTTTATTGACAACAATGGAATTATCACCCAACCAAATAATACACATATGTCCAAAAGAAAAGAACTTTACCCATGAGACTTTATATACATCAAGCTGTATCAGAAAATGTTTTACATACTAGATATGAGTAGTTGATAACTTGTAAATTGATACTTAAATATTAAGAGCTTCTATGACTAAGACATTTGTATTCTACCATCATATGACAGCACAGTCCTATTTATGGTTATGCTTTAAGAAACCAAAACAAGAAAAACAAATTTTTGCAATAAACTCATTTCAGTTAGTTAACATTTATTACACAGGAGCACTTTGGACAAAAAATCCACGGTACTCATTTTGATCCAACTACTGTAATTATAGAAAGCTGTGTCAGGATAGAAGAAAGTAAAGAATAAAATCTATTTTATTATGGAAAAAATGCATGTAAACTTACACTAAAACAGCTTCTTATCGATGTCAGATTCCAAAACATGCCAAACCATGAACATAATATTCTTTTATCTGAGCTCTGTTAATTTATCAGTTATTTATCAAAACTGTCTTTACTGAAGACAGTTAATTCCCTATTTTTTTCATCTACTGTACCTGTTATATTTATTTGCAAATGAAGGACCAGAAAGAACATTTATTTAAACGCTATTTACAAGCACCTTCAATATGCTTCCAATGCAATATATCATCAGCGCAGTCTTTGATTTAATTGTTGCCGTCACTCATTTTTGTGCACTAACACATGTAGGAGTTCCAAACGCCAAAATATTCTTGCCTTTTTTTGTGCTACATACCAGATTTTGTAACCTGTGTCAAGCTACCTCCGATGCTTACAACTTGTGAACAGAGGCCAACAATGAGCCTCCCCAGACACTAAATCATAATCTTCATGTTTTTCGTATTTCACATTCTAGCCACAGTTTCAACATCCATACCCCGTGACATTAGGGAAGGATAAATCAAGGAGGATGACAGCTCCCTTGTAGAGACTGGTACGGCCCTGGGATCTGCCACACCCAACACCCACAGCTTCTGCCAGATGTCTCCAAGAGTTTTGCTGTATTAACCCCTTCAGGAGTTACTGAGGGCTTTGTGCTGAACCTTTTTTAAGTGATTCCCTTTTTTTTTTTTTTGGTAGAAGGAGTGAAAAAATACACCACACTCTCAACTAACTAAAGTACAGACAAAGGGCTATCAGTGACAATTAGCAAATCACTCCTTGTAGTTCCTTAAAGACAGGAATTAGAAGTTAAGGGTTCGCATCAGACAACATTCCTTCTTTGATACCAGCTGTAGTCCCATGCCTAAAATGACACAGTAAAAACCTCTTAACAATTTTATGTTTATGTCTTCAGACCCAGGACACTGCTTTACGCTCTTGGAATCAGAAAGCCCATTAACTGCCCTTCAGCCAAACAGACTATTCAGGCCTTAAATCTACAGGATTTCTAATCCAAAAGCCGTA
Organism: Orthonyx spaldingii; assembly: GCA_013397795.1. Lineage (NCBI taxonomy): Eukaryota > Metazoa > Chordata > Aves > Passeriformes > Orthonychidae > Orthonyx > Orthonyx spaldingii. The sequence goes on along the minus strand of VZTJ01005619.1, from coordinate 1,620,459 downwards.
CTGCAAACTCCACAACTCTTTCTCTGGATCTGATCTGGCCCCAGGGACATAAATTTGCATGCAACTTCTGAGTTTGTGAATAGTCCCTGGGCTTAAAATTGCACATGTGCTCAAGTACTTTGCTCAGTCTGGGTCTAAACCAGCTACTTGAAAATAAAAACAGAAGCCATGCAAAGAATAACATTGTTAAAAATATTTTTCCTCCGTAAATATTGTACCAAAGGAAAAAAATGCAACAAAATAAACATACTGATTCCTAGAAGCACATACTGACCTAAAAAGCTATCTAAAGTAAATATCAATGCATGCCACTTTACATAAAAAAGCAAAGTCAATTTTATTTAAAAATAATAATAACAATAGTAGATGTGAATTGTATCAAAGATTCTTTGTATACTATTGTAGGTAAAAGCTGTAAACAGCAAGCAAATGGTCACATCTCTTAGAGTAAGACTGGCCCCCCTATTCTTCAACAGGTTTATTTTGTGGATTTGAAAGCAGATATCCAGGCAATTTCATTTGTTTCTCCTTTGCAAAATGTGTTCAAATTTCCACTTTGTGTGTGGCTTTTCGTAAAAAAAGTAAAGCAGTAAAAAAAAAGGCAAGGCTTGTACTATCAACAAATGTATTTATGAATGTTGCACTTCCTAAAACTACTTCCAATTTGCTTTCCAGTAGGTCAGGATTCAAGCTGAGCATCAGTATTCCTTTGAACAGTTTAAAAAGCACACTATAGGTTTCCGTCTGTGGAAGAAATCACACTGAAAGAATACAGTTATTGCAGCTCTTGTTGAAAACAAACATACAATAGTCAGGGTTGGACTTGGGCAGAAAGATTAACATGCCTGCAACTATTTTTCATTTGGGGAACATACCACTAATAATGTTAAAAAACACTTGAAATAACTATCCACATTTCACAAGAAACAAACTCAGATGCAGTTTTTCTAATTTAAATGAATTGCTCATAAATATCAGCACTGATGGGCTGAGGGTTTGTTCTCATTTACAAACATTTCAAGACAGAGAATTACCATTTCTTCTTGAGAAGAATTTTTTTCCCTCCAGTTTGTTCTTCATACGGGCTCAATGAGTTAAAGGGTTAAGTAACCATTATATTCTAAAGAGCAAACTGTTTGCCTTAGGGCCATCTCCTCCTTACTCCTGATGAATTGCCTGACACGTCATGTATCATACATTACTTTTCACTAGGAAGCAGCGTTTGTTTCCAGTCGTGGTGTAAAAACTGACTTTGGAGGTATGAAGCAATGGGATAGACCAAAAAAACTGAACTACATCATCATCTACTAAACAGTCTATACCAAAAGAGTGATACATATATTTATAAATGTGTTTGTACTTCAAAAATGGGCACAGAAGTATATAAAAAAAAAAATTCTATGCATACTAAGATAAATAAAAGACCAATTGTGGGAATCAATATTCTGAGTGACAAGACACTTCTTTGGACTAGAATGAAAGAAATGCAAATATAATTGCGGCTTTGCATTAAGAGTGTTTGTTAGATGTAAGCTGAACATATGCATCCAAGCCCCTGGCCCAGTTCCCTCTGTGATCTCAGAAAAACTTGTAAGACAGCAGGGGTTTCACGTGCAGCTCCTGCCAGTGCTTCACACCTCAGAATCATCAGTGCACCTTCCTCCCTCTCTTCTGTGTATGGGAAAATGAATGCTTCCTTACCACAGTGGTGCAGCAAGGGTTAAGTCAAACACTTATAAAGGAGTAGAGACTGCAGACGCTCCGGACTGCAGGGTATGCAAGGACTGAACATAAATTTTAATCAAAATACTTCCATTGGCTGAAGGAAGTGGCCAGTGCAACAAGAGGTACCAGAACAGAGAGAAGAATGAATGCCTTGACACAATATATTCAAAACATTCAGATGGTGTAAAAGAAGGAAAATAAAATTCCTCCTGCAGGTTCCCCCCTCCCTGGGGTATGAAGCACAAGAAACATGCTTAGGTGACAGATTTGAAGGGAGATAGGAAGGACAAGAACAGATGGAGGCCAATGCAAAAGGGTAAAGAGCTCAGGAATAGAGATTTCTCAAACAAGTTGTCAGCAAACAGCTACAAAATCCATTTACAAAACAGAAGTCTGCTCCCTCCCCAGTTATCCTTTTAATAGACTGGTTTTTGTTATCAATAAGCCCAGCGAAATGAAGATCCAATGTGTGATGTTCCTTTGACAGGCTCTGCCCTTTGAATCCTATCATATTGCCAACGAACATGGTTCTATGAGTTTTACTGCAATTTTTTGCTTATGTGAAAAGTAACATTAAAACACATATTGAAAAAAACCCCCACAAAACAGGTTGCCAAGTTGAAACTTCCTGTTAAGAAATACTGAAGGACTTCCATGTATGTGTGCATGACAACTCAGTTTTATGTCTTACAGTATGATTATCACATTCCAGAGAGCAAAACACAAACCAAAGATCCCCACTAAGTCAGTGCTATACTTTTGTGTAAGATGAGCAAACCACGTGCCTGGAACGGCACATAATGAGAAATAATTGAATGAGTTCCATAATTCAGAAGGGAACAGAATCAAGACTGTCCATGCAAACACCATTTCTAACTTGAGAACCTGGTTTTGCAGCCTTTTTCTTTTGCCTTCCCTCAAACAAAACTTTCTGCGTTAGGGAGACGGTCACTTATTTGGAGTGGTCTGTGGCATTCACAAAGTGCTCAAAACTTACATCCAGTCTTCTTTCCCACTTAAGAATTCCCTTCATTGAAGGTTTCCAAAGCTATCTTTGGCATTCTGACTTTGAACAATGGAGTTTTGTGATTTATCTGTCATAGGTTCTTGTCCAGCTATAAGTTTGCACATATGTCTGTCAGATTGCTATGCTACCTAAAATCATTAAACCCCACGCATGTTTGTATTTTTTGTTTGCTATCCCAACTGGAATTAATACCAGCACTCTCTATCCAATTACAATGGTTTAAAAATAACACAGGATGAAAAAAACTAGAACGAGGACAGCCATTATGCACACCAACAGCTGATTAAGTATCTTTTATGCACTCCTTTATTCACATGAGAACATAAAGGACTTGGAAGAGTAGATTTTTTTTTTCTCCTTTTTTTTAAATAAAAGCCTCCAGCATCCCTGAAAGACTGAACAACCACTCACTATTTCAAAACTGTCCTTCAAAGCAAACATAGAGCAACTGAAGAAGTGTCCAACGGAAGCATACATCAAATGAAATGGTATAATTAGGACAATCTATTTCACAGATAAGCAGCTCAATTTTTTGAAGGTAGCACATGTCACCCTCAATCTAGCCATAAGAAGAATCACAGAGAACATTATAAGTGCAAATATTATTAGGATGTAAAGGAAAAAAAGGATTAAAGCATTTTTGCACATCCTTTACAGCTGCTTTTTTGGTTTGTAGAGATCTCTATACATGAGAAAAAGTCACATTCACCTACAAGTAATAAATATTATCAGAATGCTTGCTCTGAAGAGCTCAACCATGTTCCAGCCTCTTGGTAGCTGAAAACCAAGAGGCACTGCCAAAACACAAGATGGTATGTTTGAAGCGAGGAGAAAATCGACCTTAAAACGTTAACTCATAACACAAAAACACACTGTTCGTGTACCTCATTGAAAACTCAAGCATCAAAGCTAAATCTGAGAATCCACCCTAAATAGCAGACTGAGTAAAATGAAACCAGAGGGTCTTCCAGGAGGCTCCGGGTGATATTACGATACTGCTGTCAATTTCTCGGCGAACTTGTAGACATACATGTATATTTCACTGGGTTCGTATGACCACAAAAACACTTCCCTGACTGCTATCAAAGGCTTTACAAGGTAGCAATTAACCATCACCTAAATGCACAACGCCCAAGCTTGCTAATAGAAAGGGCAAAACATCGTGCCCTCTGGCAGTTACGAAAAAAAAGAAAAAAACACATACACACAAAAACAAGTCAAAAAGCCAGGGCCAAAAGCCGCCCCGTCCTTGCTGGGGCAGGGGCAGTTCCCCGTGAGGCGCCGCTCTCCCGCCCGCGGCCCGCGGCGCTCCCGGGGCCGGGCCCGGGGCCGCTCCGTCCCCGCCGCCCCACGAAGCCTCCTGGGCGTCGCGGCGCTGCCTCGCGAAGCCTCCACGTGCGGCCGGCGGGGAGCGGCCGGGCCCGGCCCCGCCGCACGGCCCCTCAGGAGCCCAGGAGCGGGCGGCCTCCCCCGCAAGGTGCTGCTCCAGCCGCTAGCCCGGCCCGGAGGCTCCAGCGGGGCTTCCCTTACCTCAACATCACGTAACCCCGAGGTACCCAAGCCGGCCGCCGGGAAGGTACTCACGGGCTCCATGTCCGACGGGACCTCGAAGCGCCCGGCGCTGGGGCCAGTCCTGAGGGGACCCGAACGGACGGCGGGGCCGCCTGTGCTCCCGGGCGGGCAGCTCTGCCCCGCCGCTATTTAACGCTGCCCGCCCCGGGCCGGGGGCAGGTGCCGGGGGCTGTCACCTGCCGGCTGTGACCCCGCTCCGCCCCGCCGCACCTGGACGCGCTTGGCAGCGCCCCGGGCCCGTCCCGTCCCCCCGGGGCTGAGGGCAGGGTCGGGCCCGGCCAGGCGTCGGGAGCCGCTCCGCACATGAGAGCTCCAGGCTTGGAGGAGGCCACTGCTCGGACACGGTGAGGAGCACAGCCCTTGACTGCTCCCAGATGTCAAGAGCTGGCCTTTCCCGTCCGCCGGTCCGTTTGCATAGCAAGACTTCCATGGAAAGTCTGAATTGGGCTTGTAAAACGGGGGAAAGGGGAAGTGATCCCACGGCAATGTGCGAAGCTACATCAGTGTAAAACTTGGGAAAGCGACAAGAGAATTAACCTTTTCCTTCTTCTTTTCTAGAAGCTTCCACAGCTAAGAGGAACCACCAGTGTCAGAAACAGAAAACTGAATAGTTGTCTGAATTTGACTTATCTTCCCAAGGAGATACACTCATTTAAAAATAGTGGCTCAAAGGTATGGATCCTACGAATCACTCTGTATAAAAAGGAAAGTATTGTGTGTTCACTGTGTGACATACACAAACTATATTTGTGCATATTATATACACAAAACACAGGGAAAAATATTTTAGCACCTTTTTGCCAAAATAGCCAGTATCTTTTTACCCAGGCTAAAAGGTTGTTACACATTTCTGGAAGATGAGTTTGAATAGGTGTGGTTATGGCTTTACAGTTCTATTATTACCACTGTATATGATTTCATATAGCAACAAGCAAATATAATTAGATGCTCATATGATGTATAGAACTTGAACCCTGTAATCACTTTATGGCCTTTGCAATCTCATTGAGTCTTAATGGAAACAGTAACTAATGTCAACCAACTGTCCACAGTTAATCACATAAGAAACTGTTGTTATAAAAAAGTATCAACTTATTAATCACACAAAAATGTTTGAATAATTAAGTAAATGAAACATATTACAGCAGGCCATCTGAGGACATAATATGAGGTTTTTGATAAGTATAATGTCTGTACTGAAGGTCTTTAATGCCCAGTGTTACAACTATTCAGAAAGGAAGCAGCTTTGGGGGAAAAAATTATAGTGATTTACTGCTACACGTGAACTTATTACTACTACTCTTTATTTGGTCTTGCAATAAAAATGTGGGAAATACAAACAGAAAAGGTCTCTTAAATGTATTTTTTGTAAATGTGTAGCATACAATTACCAAAATATTGAAATGTACTAAGCTGCTTCAAGTAAATGGATTTTTTCAAATTCAGGTTTAAAATGCATGTGAATAGAGATCTTACAGACAACTCATTTTACACACAGCCCTCCTGTTTTATGTCATGATCATCATGATTTTGAAACAGAGTCAAAGAATCCTCAATTCGATAGACAGGAATTTAAAGACACATTACTTTCTTCTTTGAAATGTATCGATGCTCTAAAAGCATAGTGCTGAAAGGCTGCCAAACTAATAGTCCAGTGAGCACTAGGAAGAGATTAATTGTATACCTGGAATGAGTGTATACAGTTTCCATGCTATTTAGTGAAAGGGCTGGAATGTGAACTAGAGTTTCCTTCATGGTGCAGTGTTATGTTAAACCCTGGAGTTATGAGCTAGTCTCTACGACAGAGAGTCTCAATGCAGCGCTGGGACCACCTATGGATGTTAGTCCACAAGAAAGTAAATCAAAATGGGATGTTTGAGATGCTTACTTGCTTTTTTTTCCCCCAATGTTTTGTTGAGTACTGGTGCTGGTGTGCCAAAATCAGTGTGAGTGTTTGGGAATGCAAATATGTTATGAGCATTTCTGTTCATTTAGAAATATGCATGTATTAAAATGGAGAGGTGTGTGCTAGCAACCACAATCCCCTTACTAGAGAGCTCTGCCTGAGGTGTAGCCACAGTTGTAATCTCCAGGTGTGTTCTTTCTACTTTTCAAAGGAGCTTGATCAATAAAAAGAGACAGAGTGAAGGAAAGGCAATGGGTCTATTTCCACAAGCTTCATTAGCCAGCGGTGATTAGGAGAGGACACTCAGGTTCCAGACCAGTTTTGGAAATTGTTTCTTTAAAGGTCTCCAGAAAAGTTGTATTAAATTGGCTTTTGTTTTCCTGTAGCTCACTCATTGACTGTTCAGAATGAATTTCTGGAAAAGGAAAAAAAAAAAACAACAACCCAAAAGCAAGCAAGCAAACAAAACCCAGGCCTTTTTTAGTATTAATCACCTTAAGGTATTTGGTTTAATATATTGGATCATGCTACCAGGTTCTATATATTGGGTCATCCTACTGGGATTATTCCAATTTGTCATTCATTGTGAGGAGAATGGCATCTCCATACCTTTTCTAGGGCAGCTGATAAAGAAGCCAAACACTTTTGGTGTGATAAATTCAGTCTAGGTTACCAAGCAGAAAGGACAATGCTGAAGTAGGATTTTTTTCCTAAGCAAAACTGTGAGTAAATTGCATTCCTGAAAAATTAGCACTTCCTAACTGACGTTCTTAGTCAAAAGTAGCTGGCATAGGACATCATGAATATTTGGAATGTTAAAGAATGGTCAGAAAGAGCAAAAGCATTATACAAGTTGTTCTTTTATGCTGCATGTCATGCGAGGTTGCTATTCCAGACAGAAACACACTGAGGTAGATGACCACACCTCAAATTCATGTGAGAATAGGCATTGAGTCATCCATTTTGTCCAAGAAAATATCCACAGGCAGCAGTTACAGTTGTAGATATAACATGGTTGTACACCTAGAGACTGCATAAGTAAACAAATTGACTGCTAAATCAGTAAATTGATTTAGCCAAAGAAAGCCCATTTAAAAGTATTTCAGAGAACAGCTGGGCCTAGTGGAATGCTTAACATAACACTCAATATCAAATAAATAACCAAGCTTCATGGTTCATTTTTGTATTTGGCTGAGCAAGAAATGTGAGGAACTGTACTCACAGAAAGTTTCATCAATAATCACTTGGAACTTTTTTCAGTCATGTAGAAATTCAAATTACACAATACTAAATACAATCCTGGATAAAGTATTCTTTATTTTTTGGAGTCTTTGAACTTTAAGTATGACTAAATACAACTTTGAAGTAAAAACACATAGATATATAAAACCTAAGGCCAGAGGTTTCATTAACTTGTGTTGTTCAGCTTCAAGAGCATTGCCTTTTATTGTCACTCTTGTGTTTAATTCATTCATACACTGCCACTGCAGACCCCAGCAGCCAAGGAGACCTTCTGGACCCCGGAACAGATTATTTTCAGACTCCCTTTATGCTCAGGTTATTTCCTGTTCTCCAGCTGTGATGATTTCACTCAATCATAGTCACTCAGATGCTATTGCATACTACATATGGGAGAAGCAACATTTATCCATAATTTGTTTAGAACTGCTTTAGGAAAAAGGAGAGTTGTACTTAACAGAAGAATAAAAGGTACAGGGATAGTTTTGCTGGGAATCAGTTAGCCTTGTCATGTAATAATTACTGTATTGTAACTTTATTATAAACTTTAGCTATAGCATTTCATAAGCAAAGCTGGTAAATTATTTGCATTCTAGAATCTTTGGAAAATGCATTTAAGAGTAATCACAGTCTTAACCACTTGGGGAAAAATCATGTGGTCTGTGCCAGCTGCACATTTTTGTTTAGCCACTGAAGAGTCTCCCTGCATGAATCTTTGGTTGAGGTTGGATTTTTATCATGTGTCAGTATATAAATTCAATAGAATGAACAGCATGTCTTTCTTTTTCTTTACTAAAAAAATTGACTAATGCCACAGTGACCTCATCCAGCTGTGTTTTATGCTTTTGGCATTTTGGCTCAGCACAGCAAGTAGATAAGAAGGATACATGTCCAGCTGTAAAGAAATAAGCAATCTAATCATACTGCTGAAAATGATATGGTTCTGTTTCACTTCTGGTTCATCTTGTTTCCTCTTGTACCTCTGTTAAGGAGTGAACATGTCAGGCTATGCTATCATTCATTAGGGAGGCCATGCCAGCTACAGAGTCTCTGTCTTGAGCCAGCTGAGAGATTCTTCTTTTTGTGGGGCCATTAATATGAGTGGCAGTGGTGAAACTGGAATTGCAGAAACACAAGTTCTTGGTTTGTCATTCAGTGGCTGGCAGATGGAATACTGCATCATCCAGGGAACCATATAAAATGCAGAAAAAAGGTGGCGTAACAAGAAAGTATGAATGAATGGTACTTTTCATTAAGATGTATGAATATATGCTTTTCAAGGATGTTAATTTGATTTGGATAATGTCAGTGGTGTATCAATCCAGAGGAAGTAGCAGAAGGCATTTTGCATTTAAGCTGCTGACTCCACTGATTGGTTCTGTGGGGAACAGGTCCGTGGTGGCTATCTCTGTAACAAATGTAGCAAAAAAGAGTACTCTGGAATATTGTGTTCTTCAGGTTACCTAAAACAATTGAGACTCCTTGTGGGCTCCTCTGTGCTCAGACAGTCAGAGGGCTCCTTTAAAGGTGGCCAGGGGTCAGTGTAACTCCAGTGTTTAAAAAAGACAAAAGAAAGTTTGAGTCATCATGACATGTGCATGTCAAGCCCTCACAAATTATATCCTCTTCTCTATGATCATTTTCTTTCACTTTGGGCTTTCTTTAATAAAGATCTTACCATGTGGAATTAGACCAGTTAGGCTAATTTAATCTGTAGGAATGACATTTGAAAGAATTTTAACAGATATGGGGAAGGAGTATCTTGTAAAAGCGTCCTTCAGCCTGATTAGTTGTATACACATGGTTTAGGAAAAAAAAGTCATGCTTCACTAGCCTTCTGGAACTCTTTGAAGATAACACTGCCAAGATAGGGTGTAGCATGGACATTATATTTTTAGATTTTCAGGAGTCATTTGACAATGTTTTACACAAGAGATTAATGCTTAAAGAGAGGGGAGTGAAGGGGCAAGAGAAAAGTTTGCTCATTAAATTGAAAAGTAGCTCTAAGCAAGAGCAATGAGGAGCTAGAAGTGTCATTTTTACAGGTGAGGGAAGTAGAATTTGTAAGACTGCAGCACTTCTGTGTACCAAGTTAACTTATTTACATAAATGGCTTGGATGGATGTATTCTTCTGAAACTAAACCAGGCTCATTATTATTCATGTATTGCACTCAGAAGCTCTAACAGAGTTTGTAATCCCAGTATGCTGAACACTGTATTTGTTGAGAGTGTCCCAGCACCCTTCTAGACACTGGGGAGCAACAGCAGAAGGCAAGTGTTGTTTTCCTGATTACACAGAGGAGGTTCTGAGGCCTGGACAGACTTGATCCAAGCCTCAGAGGAGAATCAGTAGATCTGATGAGTGAATGTGTTTTCTTAGTCATGAGATGGAATTTCTGATTTGGAGATGATACTTCACAGGAAACAACAGTAAATTCCAAAAAATAGTGAAGTGCTGGAAAGCAAATACTGCCAGGTCAACAAATGTGAAATGCATCTCCAAATAAATATACAGTCTAATTTGAAAAGAAATTTAAAGTTTATTGTAAAAGAGTATCTCTTAGCATAACTTTTGCATCTGTAAGAAATATAATTTTGTATAGAAATTACTTCAAAGAACTTACTTAGAAGAGTTATCTCTCCATGATATATTAAAAAAACCCTGTAGAAAATGGTGCAACATTGCTAATTAAAATTTGCTTAGTTCAAATATAACTTTCTAAGTAAAAGCCCTATCTTAATTGTTTCTATATGTTACAGTAAAAGAACTAAGCAGAAAGGAGCATTTATTTTGGCCCACAGCATATATATAAGGGTACAGGAGTGACAAATTGAGTGTGAGCACCACTGTGTCTACAACTTGGGTTTGAAATATTAAGCTTAGCAAGATGTGAACATGACCACACACATCAAAAGGATGTTCCAAGATGCTGCCCATCTCTTTCTGTGCATCCACTTCCCAGGATACTAAGCTTAAAGTTGTAAGTGGTAGATGAAATTTTCAAAGGAGCTACCTATACTGTAAAAAAAAGTTTCCCTTTTTAGACTAGAAATCTGTTTTGCATTCCTATATGTCTTTTCCCTAGTTTAAATACCCTCTTCCTAAAAAACAAGACCCTACCCTTCTGCTTTGTTTCTGAGTTCCTAGGAATCCTACCTGACTACACTTCCAATACAAGATCTGAATTTACTCTTGCAAAGGAGACTTCGTAAGACTCCAGCGCAGATAATACTGTTCTACCCAGCTGTGAAATGGAACAGATTGAGGTACTTTCATCTTAAAAATATTTTGTCTCTCTTCCCATTCTGCTTATCTTCCTCAAACTTTAGTGAGAGTTCTTGAAACTACTCAGTGCTCCTCTCTGCCTGTTTATAGTCCCTTGTGTTGTGCATATAGACTCTTAACTGGAATGCAGCTGTAGGAACAAATTCATGTGAGGCAAGTTAGGGAGGTAGTTTGTAGTATTTGATACTGCATGGTTAATAATTAGGGTATGTGCTCGTACATCTTGGTAAAGTTAAGATAACTTTAGGTAGTTTGATGGTCAATGAAAGTGGGCTAATCAACCTTGTACCCACCACAGGAAAACAATGTGTGCATGAATAGCTGCCGTGGATTACATAATGCACAGTAATTTTTACCTTCTCTTACTTCACGGTTTATGCCTGGATATAACTTGTTCTGGTTGCTGTATCTGACTTGTTGAATGACTGAGTGATTGTAGGAACTCATCCATGCATTACCTAAAAAAGCTCTTTTTTAGCTGGAGTTGTGCATGCTAAGGATTTTTATCTGAATGACAAAGACTCTAATCCCAGTTCCTTATTGATGTCATTAATACAATTATGTGTGTTTGAGACCACCATATTCTTTATGCAAGATGGTTGCAGTAGGGTCTTTTATGCTAAAGCTCCAATATAGACCCTACCCATGCCTAGGTTGGACGTGCCATGCCTCTTATATGGCATAAAGAGCTATCTAAGTTAGAAAAGCTGCTCAGTGTGCTGTTATTGCTTGTGTTATGTCCTAAAGGGACATGAGTCAATCAATAATTAAGCCACAAAGTACTGCCTGTTGACATGGCAACATGTTCACAGATGTGACGTGAACTTAATGTCCTTCTTTCATGTCTCCTGTGAAAGTAAGAGTCTCCTAAGCTCAGTAACAAAGAATTGGAGCAGACATTGCCAGGGGAAAAGGAGAAAATACAAAATAATAGATTATTTCTTTTATAATAATGGATGCCTTGGAAGCCTTTCTCTCTCAAATCTGCAGTATAAATGGTCTCTCTCATTTTTTAGTGCAAGGACCTTTCCCTAATCACAAAATCCCCAATTGCTTATTGCCAAACCCTTTTAGAAGCATGAAATGAACTTCCTTATGGATCGCTTTCATGATTGCTTCTTTCCCATGTATTTCACCCCACCCACATTTTTTAATGGAGCTGAAGTGAACACACTCTTTTAGGTTACTGCTGTTTAGGCAAGACTCTGTCTAGCTCCAAGAATAACATTAGCTGCTGCACCACAGATTAAGGGTTGGCATGAAGGTCCAAGTGTGAGTTTGTCATCGTTGGTCGGTTCCTGTTGTTCTGGAGACGAAAGAAGCACGAGTTTGTGTGACATCAGCTTCCGTACGTTGGGATCATTTTTCCTGGCTCTTTCTGCAGCTTCCCTGCACGCGCTCCCACTCTCACACTCTCTCTGCTTGCCAGTTACCCTATTCTCCTCTTGGCTTGCATGTCTTTCTTCCAAGCTTTCTGCAGCAGATGTTAATGGGTCTCGCCAACACGTTTTGTTTGCCACATGTGTTGCTACCTGTGTCACAATGAGTGAGGTTAATTTTTCTTTTTTTCCAGGGCATCTTTTTACTTCTGCCTCAGTCGGTCTCTTGATCTTTCACACATTAAAAGTTTACTACATGTTCTTTCCTTTGGGAGCTTGGTGTCCTCTATGCAAAGGACATGTCCAGTCCAGCAGAAATACGCTTTTATAAGATTGCTTCAACACTGTTTGTGCAACCACTTTGCAGAACCTTGTTATTCATGATTTTATCTTGCCACTTGATATGCATAATAGCTTGAAGGTGCCGTTGATTAAATTTTTCCAATGCTTTGATGTACCAGTGCTAGCATTTCCATGTTTCTCAGCTCTAGAGTGAGGTAAAATTTAGAACACTACAGAAAAGCCAGGGTTTGGTGTTGTGTCTAATAATGTACTAATTCCAGATTTATTGGCTGTAATTCTCCATCTCAGTATACAAAAACTAATTGATGTATAAAAGCCAACTGTTTTGAAACTCACGTGAGGGAGAGACATTAGATGCAGGGTTTAAAGTTCTCATGTGTATTCTTTGCCCTTTAAAAAATCAGGTAACAGTTTTGATAGCTTAAATTTTATAAAAGTACAAATCTCAGCTGCAGACTACTGTGCAGCTGGGCAGTCTGAATGTTTGGTGGACCCTACACACTTCAGCAAGTATTAATCCTAACCTTCCAGACATAAAATATGTGGAAAAGTAATACCTAAGTACAGTGATAAAAAGAGACAGACAAGATTGCTGAGACAGCAGGGTGACCTCATACTTCATGAAATACATCCCTTCATTTCTCCTTGGCTGCTTTCTTTTTAATGCTTCTTCAGCATCCTATGTGAGTTCAGATCTCTGACAGATGAAATTTTATTTTTAAACAAGAAACTTCTTTCTGCTTATATCACTTTTCAGATCAATTTTGATAACAAAAGCGTACTCTAGCAATATATTTTGATAGGATGAGGAGCAATTCAAGAATTTAAGATCTGCAGCAGTATCTTAGGGTTTAGATTTGGGCAAAGTGTACAGCTGAATGACATGTTTGCTGTGCCCTTAATAAATAAATTGCTCACTGGCTGTGCTGCTTGCAAACAGACAGCCTTTAGGCAATGCCCAACTGTCCTTTGTAATATTTGAAAGGCAGGTTCAGTTGAGCTGGAGAAAAGGGCCCAAATCTCCATCTTAAAATACTGCTATGCTATCTTCTTGTACTGAAAAATAATACTCTAAGGCTCTTGACTTGGAATTCTTCTGTGAATTTTTTAACACGCAAATCGGTTCATAAACCTTACGATACATATAATTTACAAACAAAAGCTAGACATTTAATGGGATCTCTGCAGGCACATTATAATTATACCCGAACAATAGTGAACAGGGAAGGGAGTGATGGTAGCACCATTAGGAAAAGAGAAGCATGACTGCTACCTCTGCAAGACTTAACTTGATGGGAACTCAGCTATTCCCATGGCAATTCAAAACACTGAAATTATGCTGATTTAGTACTTGGTGTGTATTTATGACACGTTTGGGTTTGGTTTTTTTTAGATCTTACTTGAGAAGTGTCGCATTGATATAAGTGGGCTTCATCACAGGCAATAAAATTCCACCCATACAAAACAAATGAATACGTGCAGTACCTTTAGTTCACTCTCCAACACATGTACATGTTGGAAAAAAGTTCAGTAAATTATTGTACCATTGAATGCATTTGAATCTCTTCTAAGCTGTAAAGTAGGCTTTATTCTGACCTTTTGTACTTAGAGACTTCCATTAATTTTGCAAATTGCACTGTTTCTGTGTTTCATTCCCGTGACTTTAATAGCCCCATCTGCTGGCTGAGCACCAGGTACGAGAACTAGCACGTACCTTTGAAAGTCTCTTGTTGTAACAGGGCTTCCATAAACTTGCTACTGAAATGTTCTGCAAGTGAACATTTCTCTAAGTGAGACATAAGAGTGAAAATTGGAAAACTGCATTTTATAGGTGCATATTATCTCATCATGCTGTGGAGTTCATTTTGTATTTACAAAGTTCTTGGTTTCTGCCAGTGTCAGTCTGCTTTGCTAATGATAAAGATGCACTTTTGTTGTTGTAGGAACTTAATTTCCTAAAACAATTTACAGTTTGCTAAGCTGAAAAGCTGTGAAACTGTAGAAACTGGAAGAAAATATAAGATTAAATGTAAATGGCAATGCTCACTGAAAAAGGAACTAAGCACAGATTTGTCTTCAGACGCAGTAGGTCAGTGGCACTGAGACTGTGTTGTATTCTGGAGTTTGTCTTATTGCTGCTCTTCCCATGGCATCCATCTCAGGAGAGACTCCTGATGTGACTCAGTAGGCTCATTTTCCTGTTCTGGTGTTCTTTTAACGGAAATAGATGTGACAAATCTCCCAGAAGTAATGAGGGAGGCTTGATTCATCCCCTCATTCTTTAAATGGAACTATCCTGTACTGCTTTTTGGGGGAAAGCTTTTGATGTTACGTGTAGGGCCATGGTACTACTTGTTGTACATGGATACAGAGAAAGTAGTTTATAAGATAGCTAAAGAATATGAGCACATTTCTTGTACATCATTGAAACGGAACACAAGTTTCATGTTGCATCTGTAGATTGTCCTAAATGAGTATTGTTACTATAAACCTGCGATTTATCTATCTATTAATACAGCAAAATCATTTGACTAGATTTCAATGATACTTAAAAATATCTTAAATATAAAAATATATTCTCTACCTGTCAAATGGCCTGGGAAAGGAAAATCCTGAAAAAAACAATGTTGGGGAAGGATGTATGTTGGAGGAGTATCCCAGACATCTGATTGTGGTCACTATGAAGAAACAAAAACTTGAGGCGGAAGGCAAAAGTACTAATGAATGTGCAGTGAATAAGAGCCTAAACTGTATTATAATTTTTGATGCTGTCTACTGCAATAAAGATCACCTTAATTCTTCTACAATGTGCAGTAAAGAAAACTATGTTGAATAAGAGCAATTTGTCTTTTTCCCAAGTTTAATCCAGTGACTGAAGACAGAGAGAATGATTTAACAGAGCTTAAACAAGCACTAAGAGAAAAGTAAGTTACCACAGACATCCTATTAATCAGTGGATTCTGGTCTGATAAAATACTTGAGTGTTTCTTAGGGCAGTGAAATGTACAAGTCAAGTCAAAATCGCTTATGATATGATGGTCTCACCAATATAGCAATCCACGTTTTCGTATGACTGTGAAAACGTTCACTAAGTCCTTAAAAGGAAACCACAGTGAAACTATTACTCTGTTAGTAAATGAATGTTTACAAATCCTTGTGAACTCAAATTGTTAAGTAAAAGTTATCTTTGCTTGTAGCCTGGTCTAAAATACAGAGGGATTGAGTATCAAAAATAAATAAAAGATTTATTTCATAAAGATTAAGTACAGGATTGTGTTCGTGCTCTTTTAAAAGTTCTTTCAAAACTCAGTTGCTGAAATTTTCAAAATAGTTCAATGTTTCAGGTGAGTTTTACTGAAAGTCAAAAGAGCTCGGGGTCCCCATTCACATAATTGCTTGGGAAAATATCAGCTCCTATCCTTGTTCTATAATAAATAGCAGATGGCGTAGAAGACCAAAGGAGAGCTTCCTGCTGAAGATCATGCACAAATACTAGCATACCACGGAAAATTTTCTGGTGGTGTCAGTGCAGAAGATAGAACACAGGATGCCTTTAAGTGTGTTAAAAGAACACAGATGATTTTAAAAGGAAACCTGGGAAATACATTGATCATGCGTTCAAGATCAACATTTTCCAGTTAGTAGGAGTGTTCCTGTAATATCTTTCTACTTGTGCTCTTTTGCCTTCCAAATGCATTTAACACAGTGATCCAAGGAAATCCACCCTGCTGCAGCTTTCCCAGCCTGTGTGCTGCTCCTCTCCTGCAGAGGTGTTGTTTAATGAGCACATGTTTCTCGGTCACAGGTAGTCCACGTTCTGCCTGACTGCATTTCTTTACAGCCTTTAAAACCCTAAGCCTGAAGGCACAAGTGCCATATGTACACTGGATGGAAGCCTGATCCTTCAGTGGACAGCTCAAGTGATTATGAATTACTCACTTGTGAAATCCTGAAGTGATATAAACAAAAGGAGTGGTGAATCATTTAAAAAACTGATTTCTGTTTTAAAAACAATTTAGTTCATTTAATAATGAAGTTTTAAAGTTAGCTGAAAGATTTCTAACCAATTATCCTGTATACCTTGAGAAAAAAAATGTATATGTATATAAAGATCTTGCATGAATAATTGCTACCTTTTAAATATCATAAAGACGTAGAGAGGTAACCATCAAAGAAAATATTACAAACAGCAGACCCTAAACTTTGTTTTGGTAGGATTGGCAGCTAACACTGACCATTTCTGCTCAGCAAATATCTGGATTTGTCTTTTCCTAAGACCAGCTAATCCTTCCTCTCTTCTTCAGGAACTACATTCACATCTTTTTGTATTCACTTGAAGAACAGGTGGCTCAGATCAGCCAAACCTTAATCCTAGCAGACCTTGAACTTACTGGAACACTATTGCTCTTCCAGTGGGCTTAGAAGTTTTCTTTTTTTCCCCTGCCATTACTAGGATTAATAATGATCTTGACGCACAGACACAGATGCACTTATATATACACTAATAAACACAAATAGGAAACATAATAGGTTAAGATATTTAAACCAAAAAACAGTCAGGAAAGCTGACCAGCAGGGTTTTTTTATGTGGTAGGCAAAAAAAATAATATTTTTACTAAACAAAGGCAGAGTTAGTATTTTAGATAATCTTACAAGTAAGAGACAAATGCTCTTCATTATCCATTGATTAAAGGAAGGTGGTTTCCTCATCTACATTAATTTACTGAACAGCTGGACGAGTCTCCAAAACTTAAAAAAGATTATTACCAAATGTTTTGAAATATATTGTGCTTTGCCTGTCCTAAATCTGAATGTTGTACAATTTGATGATCTGAGATAACCAATTTGTACTCAGAGTAGCACAGAGCCCATGACACCACACCTCTTGTGATTGTCTGTAGTTAGTAACCATTTCTAAAATCCTAAACTGCCCACTATGAGCTTGGAGTACTGAGACCACTTACAGATACTTTTCCAAATTATGACTCATTATGTTAAGCCTTCTTTTCATGAAACTCTGCTTAACTGTGCATGTGCTGATTGTTTTCTTTGTCATCTGACTTTCAGACTGGTTACTGATCTCCTTTGATATACTGTACATGACATCCTAACAAAACCAAGTCTTTAATCAAAATGATGAGGATTCAAATGTGTGCCACTGTCAGACAGCAGGGTAAGGCTAACATGCAGCAGATGTGTACTTGCAGGTCAGATGGAATGAATGGATTTAAGACATACAGTTGGTACAATCTTTAGTTTAACCCTAGATCTGATTTTAAAATCCAGGCAAAACATTTTCACAATGAGCTATGTTGGTTTGAACTGCCAGCTGGCAAAAGACTGGCACAAATATTTTATACATGGGATAGTCCTGACAAGCCCTGATAGTCACAATCTAGAAAGCAACAGGAATTCATTGCAGTGAAAGAGATCGAAGGCTCTTCATAACTAAAATCACTTCACGACAGAAATCACTTGCATTAGTAGTTCTATGTCAATATTTTCTCTCTCGTGCTGCTAATCTACAAGATCAAGATGTAGAAAAGCAAAAGGCAGGTGATTTCTTCCAACAGATTTCATTAATGCAAACCCAAAACACTGAGATTGCATAAATGAAATCTGCAGCTGTGAATCAAAAATAACACTCAAGGATCAGGAAGCACCAAGAGCAAATATGTCAGAATATGATCTGCTTTAATATAGTTTAGAAAAGAGACTGCAAATTTAAACATTTATTTGCGTGAGCTGAACTTTTCTCAAGAAAACAGTATATAAACTGTGGGTGGGATAGACTGATCTATTTTTCTCCTACACGTTCACAAAAGTTTTAACCCAGTGCCAGCCTTACTGAGCTCAGTGGGAGTTGTGGTGCTCCATACTTTCAAGGAGATGCTTTTGCTGCAAACCAGTTCTGAAGTGACTGATGCCACTAGTGTTTAAACTACAGCATGATTAATTTTCTTAAGTTTGTTACAGGCATTGAATTTATAGTAGTAAAGACTGTTGAGGGCACTGCTATTTATTAGGGGAAGTGTTACCGGATGATATTTTTATTACAGGGAAGTACAGTAGTTATAACATAATGGACTATAAAAAGAAACAGGTAGGTTATGCTTTTTGTTCTGCTCTGGGAAAATATAGATTTTTATGCACTGTAGTGATGTTTGTTTAATGTTGTTAATTTTGAACTGAAGAGTTCTGTCCCCCATTGCTATTGGTAAACGCCAAGATTTTGAGGTTTCAAGCAGTGCACTGGTTAACTGTAAATTCACTGAAAGATCCGTGAGAAATCCTGATGGCAATAATGCCCAACTGAATAAGCAGTTAAGCACTTCTTAACAAGTTATCTTGTTGATGAGCCCAGTAGAAATCCTGAGATGGATAAGTTGATCAGGGGCTAATTTCTGCTCAAGAGCTCTGAGCAGAATGTGCTGTTCCAGGGATACAAAGGAACCAGGGAGTTAGTGGGTATCTCCAGATGTCGATTCCTCTTGTACAATAACTTTTCCTATACAGAATTTCCAGCAGTGTCACTGGTGTGTACTGCTGTTGATCTCCAGCTGGAGCGTCAGTCCTTTGATGGTTATAGGTAGAGGGGTTGAATTCACAGCAACCCTAAAGGCACTGTAATATATACCAGACAATGAAATGGCTTTCGTCAGTCACAAGTTTGGGGAAATGTTACCATTTGCAGACTAATCTTTCACTGAGAATAGTTTTTACTCTGAAAACAGAGGTGAATGAGTCCACTGAGGTTAAAGAATTCATGAATATGAGTCAGAGATGTAGATCAAAACTCCTGCCTTTATTCTCTTACCGTATACTGAAGTATTTGTACAGTCATTGCTTTCCTTTTACATGGAGAAAATAGCATGATGATAACTTTTTTAAAGTCATCATAAGACAAGTATCCTTGTTGTTTAGTCATTTAATATAATGGGTCTACAAAGCATGACATGTATCAAAAATGCTTTTGAAGAGCACTCAGAGACTGCAGTGTCCGGTTTTGTAGTTGGGTGCCCCACTCAAAAGCAGTAGAATTATTTTCGGAAGAAACCCCATGTATGACCACTTCCTTTGTGATGGCACTGCTCCTCACATTGCAGTTCATCTGCACCTTGGGATCTTTGGGCAAAGAAAAGAATCCAGTTCTACATTTTTCCTCATTCTATTGGGAAGAATTTTATTGAAGCTTTGGATGAGAAAGGGTAACAACTGAAAATGTAACTTCACCTTTGTGGTCTTAGCACATTTTCCTCAGGTCTCTTCAGCACACTGAAAACTAGCAACTGGAGGTCACAATGACAATATCCACAGTTGTCAAAGAGTAAAGAATTATATGCAAATGCACAGTGCTTTAATAGCTGAGGAGGGGAATTTATTTTTCTCTCTGTGACCCCTGTATTTAGGTTATACAAAAATTACCTAATAAGTTAATATAGTCACATATTGCTGAAGAGCTATTTAGTTCCATAGTGTTTACATGTATTATCATGGAGCATTATGGCTCCATGATCATCAGGTAGTCTCTGTTTGATTCTCCTAAAATACCCTGATGCACTGTAGGGGATGCACTGTAGCTTCAAGCATCTGTTTAACCTAGAAGGTAACTTATGCCACCTGTGTATATGTCCAACGCAGTGAATGCCAGTGGAAAGTCACTATTTTGCAATTGCAAAATGTTCTAGACCCCAGTCCTGTTCTTGGTGACATCTTTGCAAGGGTACAGTTGTAGCAGGGTTGACATAGCACGGTCAGTGCAGGAGTTGCCTTTAAAGTACACTGTGGAAAATCTCTGGTTTAGACTGTAAGTGTTCTGCAGAGAATATTGTCTTAGCTCCCACTCGTGCCATCTTTGGTTTCTACAGCTGGCTATGGATGCACTGACTTCTGACTGAGCATTTAGCTTAGATCAGATTCTCAGATACACATTTTGTCTTAAAAATCAAAAAGGAAGAGTTGCATGTTATTGACAACCACCAACTACACACCTTCCTGGTGATGAAGAATGTTGTCATAAGTCAACGCCTACACTTTTCTCTTTTAATCTTATGTCTCTGTAAGGCTCCACGATAGTAATATCAGCTGCTTCCTCTCATGTACTTTCTGATTCTTCTATCCAGGACCTCAAATATTCCACCTGTGCTTTCTTGTCCTCTCTTGCTGTCCATACACAGTATCCTGAGGTCTCATTGCTGTACCTAATTACTAGCTGGGCAAGAGGCAGCATGTCATGTGGCTGCTTGTGTGTTGATTGTCCAGCTGGTGAGCCAGACAAAACAGAACTTTTAAGTTCACGTTGCAGTTTTTCTCTTAATGAGGCCAGTCATCTATCTAGTCATCAGTTTTCATGTAGCTGGGTAGAACTTAATATCTTTGAGATCACTGCTCTTCTATCGAATTTATTTGAGATTGGCCAATAGATTCAGAAGTTAGTGGGAAAGACAGAAAACACAGTTGCATAAGCTGGGGATGATCAGGTTAGGAACACAGTAATGCTTTCTGAGTGCTAGACTAGACTAGTGCGCTGTTCAGGTGTGTACTCACTGACTGAACGAGACAAACAGATTCAGAGATCAGATAGTTTCCTAAACACTGTAAATAATGCTGTCCCAGGAATGGGTCAAGGAGACCTGCTGGTGTCAGCATATTCACATTGCCTCTCTGTCCACATTTTGCATCATGGAAATAACTTTGAATCTAGAACAGTCTCTAGGGCTAATTACACCAGCATCCAGGGGAAAGTTTTGACATTCTGGAGATGTGCAGTAGAATCCTCACAGGCAGATCACAAACTTGAAGGTGCATATATTGAACTCAAGTGAAGTCTCTAAGATTTCATGCATCTATTCCTTCAGCTTAGTTTATGTAGAGGCAAAATCATTCAAATGTGTGAAACTTAGATTCAGAGTTCACAGACTATCCTTTGCAGAAGAAATACAATGCAATCTCTGAATAACCCAAGTAATCACACTTATTATGTTATCTATTATTATATTATAATAACCCAAATAATCACACTCAATTCAGGATGGATGTCCTGAATTTAGCTGAAAAAGCTTGCAGTTTGTGGTGGGGTGTGGTTTATATTAACACAGATGAAAGGCCACCATCCTAGAAATGTCTTCTTGTACCAACAGCTGGATTTATTTGGGTCACCCGTGTTATGCTGTGGGTCTCTGTAGTAACTAATTTCTGAGATCAACTCCACAAATACATCTACTGCAATTCCTTGTTACAGAACTAGACCTTCAGTGGACCAGTCTTGATAAACTAAGAAAAAACCTTCACTGAAGTTGAAAAAAAAATGTACCACCACCAGCAACAACTTTCACAGCAGTTTCCAGGGGGCTGTAGAACAATACTTGTAAATCACCACCATATTTTTCAGATGCAGGAAGATGTGCCTCAGTTTGGTGCAGCACAGAGGTGGAGGTGATACTGCTACTGGATTGCTGCAGGAGCAAACTCACTGGGCCATTAATTTTCATTTGCATCACTTCCCCAACACAAAGCAGACTTGATGCTACATTTGCTGGCAGCCCAGAGGTTCACAGTGTGCAGGGGAGTCCAGGTGGTGCAGCTCTGGTGAAATGGCTTGTGCAGTCCCTTCCTCGCAGTTCAGTGTAGATGTTGAGCAATAGAGGGTGGGCAAAAGCAGATGAACTTCTCAGTATAATTTTCTTCTTTAACTCGCAGCTTCCAAAATTCTGTGGTTAGGTAAGAATCTCCGCTTTCATTTAAAAATTAAATCTCAGAAGCCATAAAGTAAATCAAAAGAAAAACAAACAGATATTAATCTTGTGATGTTTGATCCAATTTTGTGTTTTGGGAACTGTCTTCTGGTTTTTGAACACCTGGATTTGGCAAGGCTGCTATCATGCCTGGAACAACATACACAAAGAGTTTTCTTACTATCACTATTCCCCTCCCACTCCCTTTCAGGCAAATGAACTAATTTGGACACAATATTTCAACACATTTTTTGCACTGAAGGTGGCTTATAGCCTGCTACAGAAGGAATATATCTAAAAGCCCAAATAAATAGCTAAATAATGTGCTCTTCACAAACCAAATGATAAAAATCTATAGTAAAACAAAATATTAAAACTTTATTTCTCTACTTACATACCAAGCCTGAGTTTAGGATTTAGTATTTCAAAAAATACAAGGGTGGCATAACTGCTATGCTGGGAGCTATGAGTTCTCCTACTTCAATGAGTACCTTGACAACTTTAGGACATTTACATTAGAAACATTTTATATGATAGTACAGATAACGTGGGAAAGAACTTAGAGTTCATGGTTTAGTACCATTTATTATCGTAAGTAAAAAGGTGAGTGTGTACATTTATTTAAATTAGTTAGGCTTTAAAGACCTCAAATTCCTAGATCTGTTAGAATTAAATTCCAAAATGTGATCTGGCAATTAGCAGTTTAACTGAATTGAAGCCTTCATTTGCAATTTCTTTGCTGGATCACTGTCACATTCAGGGTATCCTGCAGATTTGAGTCCTTTCCGTCTAAATATCCTGAAACTTTACAATAGTTACTTACAATCACAAAATAGAAATATTGCATAAGAACCTGAAATGGGGGAAAAGAATTTAAAATCCCACTTTTGAATAATGGGATCCTATTTTGATATTTGCAAATGCACTTCATTAATGTCTTAGGATTAAAGAAAAAGAAATGTCTTCAAAACTTTACAGTTCATCTTGGTATGACTTAAAGAAGACTTTGAAATGCCTCTTCTTCTGTTAAAATTCACTTGAGGGGCTTCTGTGAATCTTTTTATTTACTGAGCACACCAGAGTGACTCACTCAGAAAAGTTAGGGGCTATCATGTGAAAAAGTATTTAGGGATTTCTCTAAATGTCTGTTATTCACTCAACAGACTGGAGATGCTTCTCTATCATACTAATTCCTAGGGTATTAGTTGATAGTTTTTCAGCTGTTTTGTATAAGAAGGTGTCTGTGTGCTGAGAATGCACATGGACACCTGAGAATCAGATTGTGAGTGGAAGAATTTCACTCTCTGGATGGTGTTTAATGTGGTCATATACCACATATACCACACATGCATTTTACTGAAATACCTGGTTGAGTTTCCTGATTTATTTTTTTTTTTTTCTTGAAGGCCTGAATGCAGTGGTCAGAGGGACTGGAGAGCTCAGAATATTAGTAATGAGATATGGAGCCCTTTTCTTCTAGGTCACTGGCATGAATCTGACCCTGGTTAGTAATAAGGGAGAGTCATTATCAGCTGGTGGCTGTTTGGTGGCCTACGACACACAGGCTGGTGGTTTCACTTTGTGTAATGACCCATGGCTGCATACACACACACACACAGCCTGCAGTTAAAACATGTGCAAATAGCTCGGGAAATACCATATATCTCATGATTGAACTTCAAAACTCAGGCTGAAAGGTCATCTGTGGTGGCAATTAAGAGTGACAGGCTTTATACCTTGTCAGCCACAGAGAACAAGGTGCTCACCAGGATTCACACAGGTCATTTGCTCCTGCTTGGGCAGTGAAACTTACACATTTAAAGCAGAATAACACAAAATAGTGGGTAAGTACTAAATTAATTCAGTACAAGACAAAAAGTTACGAAGCAAAGTCCTTGTAGATCTGGAGTCTGTGAGCAAAAGGAGAGAAGCAGAAAATCAAGGGGAAGAAAACCTGGGGAAAAAAAGGAAGTGGAAAAGGGAAGATATGTAATGGTACAGTAGAGAATGTGGAGAAATGACAGCAAATCCACTGATGGCCCATGCTTCCCAAAGCACCCAACTCCTCTCTTGCCTCCTTTACAGAGTTAATCTACTGCCTGTGAAAGAGTGGCTCGTTGTATAAGATGAAAAATACAGCAGAGTATTTAGGCACATTCTTCACTTCCAGCATGTGAAACATCCTGCTTGTTTCAGCAGAGTGTCTGTTGTTCCTTACAGTAGGTTATTTGCTTATCTACCTTCCCAAAGTGAAGGTTTATAATAAGCTGTGTGGACTCAGCTAAAGGGTTTGGTTATGATGATGGATGTGGTTGTACTGTCTCATCAGCAAGCAGCACGATGACCAGGAAATTAGCAAGGAGTAACAAAGAAATAAGATCTCCACTGATGTGACAGGAACTTTAGAGAGGTTTGGGAGGGCTTTTGGAGCAAATGCGTGCTGGGTCAGGATTTTCCACAAACTCGTTCATCCATCTCTACAGTTACTGTTAAATATCTGTGACACACGTGTGTTGATTCAATGGTGGAAGGCTTAAAGATCAGGCTGGGTTGACATTTTTCTTGTAAGGCTCAATATCATGAAAACATTTGAAGTGTAAAGAGCTGTAGAACTGGCTAGTTTCACATGTCATACTGATGCTGTGTGGCTTTGTAAAAGAACTGATACACTTTGACGCTCTAGGCCTGAAGCAAATACAAAGCATAGGACTTCTGAGCATGGCAAGAGACCGTGAAGCAGCAGCACAGAGCACCAGGTAAGATCAAATTCCTGGCTATCTTCCATTTCCCTGTCACACTGTGTATGCTTAATAAACTGCTTTTTCAATAGTGATAGGATATGACTGCCACCTGCATGCTATGTAATGTGTATTCTCTACAGAAAGAACATTTAGCAGCTGCAAGATATAAGTACTTTAAGCCTAGAATACCTGGATCCTCTCAGGTGAGCTCACTGCTTTCTAAGCTGTGAAAATGCTTAATCCCTGTGTCACTTTATATTATTTTGTAATTAATGTTGTCAGTGGGTTGACAAAGGCATGTAACCAGGGGCAGAGTCTAGCCTATCATATTTAGTAGGATGTGATTCCTCAACTGGACACTACAGCCTCGTGAGGGCACATACTCTGCTTTGGTTTTACATCTGAAATGTGAGGGAGTAGACCTTGTCTTGCAAAGCTGTAATTGCCAACTCTGTGACAGTTATATGTGAGCTCAGTGCTGGTACATGATAACCTGCAGATGCTAAGAGCAGTTTGATTTAAGAACTTTAAACAAATACTCAACTGACCACTTAGCAATATATTTTTGTCTGACTCTTTTGACTGACACTTAGAAAGCTCTTAGGAGCAGGAAATCATCTCTTATTTGATAATTATACGAGGCTCTGTTCCTAAATAAAGTTCTACTGAAAAATTATTATATTGTTTAATGATTTTTTAAAACTTAGAATAGTGCAAACACTGTACATAGCTTCTATTAAGTTCTGAGGCTTATTAATAATTTTCATCTATAAATACCTTTCTTCTCTCTAATTCTCTTCTCGTCTGCAGTCACTTTTCTTTAAGCTTCAATTATATTACCTCATTAACTTTTTCTTGTTTTGCAGAAGCAGTAGATTCTCTCTGCTCAAAGGCAGATCTTTATGCTGTACTTAGCAGGGGACTGTTTGTATGTAGGTCTTCACTTCTTGCTCATTATGTCTTTACTTCTTGCTCATTATGTCTTTTGGTGCTTCTCACAATAAACTAAGGATTATTATATTTTGTCAACTTTGTTTTTGTCTTTTGCAGTCCTTCACTGCTAAATAAGAAAGCCAAGCTTCTTTCACAAACTCAAGAAACACATTGCTGCTTTCCAATAGGTAACCACAGATACTTCATACGTAACCATTGATTTTCTATCCAGGGATATGTAGGAAGTCTTACAAAGAGCATGAGTAAGGATGCATCTAATAACATGTCAGACTTTTCCTGTTTCCACACTTGAGTGCTCAGTCCAGAATACTGATCCCCGCACCAGAGAACAACCACAGTTTACAAAGTCAATATATACTGTATGAAGTAGCTGTATAGTTATGATAGTTACCACAGGGAATGAAACCTAAAATTTTTAGATGCAAGCAGAGGGCATAGGCAGGATCTGACTTTTCTCTGAAGTAGGCTCAGCTAGAGGAAAAATATTGATTTTCACCACAGCCATCCTTCCTTCAGAAGTTATTTCATGTTTGAAAGGAATGCATGAGGCTATAGAGAAAAAGAAAAAGGGTGGTATTTTATCTTAATTTATAATTTTATTTTATTTACAGGGTTCAGTAATTTTATGTGTTCTCTTCCTTAAATAAAAGCAAATAAACCAGAAGATTTTCTTTAACTGCAGTGTTTGATGTATACTGCATTGGAAGTTATTAATTAGTATCAGTGCTCAGTCGTGGCAGTCAGGATTTCTTCCAAGCAGGTATTGCAGAAATCAAACAAAAAAAGTAAAAATAAATTAAACTTGAGACTTTTATTTGTGTAAAGTACCCAAATGTTAACAAATTTCTCTGAACCAACTGCTATGTCTTAAATCTCTGAAGTCTGAAACCAGCTGTTCTAAGGCTGCATGGAAACTTCCAGCTTCAGTTCGGGAGGTCTTTGCAGACTGAAATCAATTGCTTGGCTTCAAAACCCTGTAGTCAATACTGGCATTTTCTGGCAGAAGGGCTGCTGGGCTTGGTGGGACACTGCTCAGAGGCACAACAAGGTTGCTGCTGGGGTTGGGTGGGTTTTGGCAGAACACATTTATTCTGAAATGCAGGTGTTCCTTTCAGATGGGTCAAAGGCAAAGTGGAAGAGGGCGTTGGGCAAGTAGACATGCAGATTACATTCTCTAAGCCCCCTGGAAAATACAGTTTTACTTGTGTTCTTACACTCATTTTTTCAGTGTGCACAATTGACAGCTTGATAAGCATGAGCAGTATGAAAAAAAAAGAAACAAAATCAGTTCTAAACCAGTATCCTGTGTAATTCTCATGTTGTGGTATTTACTAGAGATAATTTTAATATAAGCAGAATTGCATAGGGTACCCAAATGCAAGTACACTTCCATTGCAGTATATATGTATCAGAACTTCAGTATTATTTCTGTCCCTTTTTAAAAAAAAGGAACTCCTTTTTTTTAAATTTAAACAGTTCCATTTCATGTTCTTTTTCCTCATTCTTCTGAAGAATTTCTGCCTGAAGCACAGTTACATTACACTCATAAAACATATCAAGGTATCAGCATTCTTCAGTACTCCAACCACTCCAATCACTGCTGTGTGAACAGCTGCGAGTGCATTTTTTTAATATTTGCAACTAAAAATACTTCTGTGCTTAAAAGTGTCCAGTTCTGCAAGCCTTCCTTGGCCAGGACACTTCTCAAATATTCAGTGAAATTCTAAATCCAGTAGGACTCCAGACTGAAAATCAAAATCTTGGGAATGTACTTCAGGGGATAAAAAACCAAAGCAATAAATAAACTTTGAGGGGAAAAAAATCCTTTTTGATTAAGAAAGCAAAAACTAAATTCTTAAAAATACTGACTCTCAAAACACAGCTCTGTATTTCTGAGAGAGTAATTCCTTGTGCAGGAAATACCTGTGTAATTAACATTTACTAAAGCAAAAGCTCAAACCTGCATTCTGCCCATTCCAAAGTTCTGCTGACTTCATGCACATGTAAGTGTTCTAGAAGTGTCCTACTTTCTTATTAAAAAATAGATTTTATAATTGTGTAAGGAAGCATAAACCTTACTAATACAGTACATATATAAAATTACTAATAATTGTGTTAGCATGGATAGTATGAAACAAGCAACAAAAGATCCTGGATAGTAACAGAAATTCAAATGTGATTTCTGTGGTGGACCATGGCATATTTTGCTGAAGATGTCTGGCTGCAAAGCCAGGGAGTCCAGCAGAGGCAATTAGGTGAATTAAAGGCAAGGTTATTCATTCCTCAGTTGACTCTGAAGTGAAATAATTCTGCATGAACTGAATGTACCAGGGTTTGCAGTCACTGATACTTAGAACACTTAATATTTAAAATATTAAATATTTGCATGTTATTAGGTGAGTAAATAGTTTTCTGCTTATTCTGCTGTTAATAATAATTACAGACCATCAGAAACAAATATGCTACACCTATCAATATAGGAATATATACTGAGAGTGCTTCACAAAGCACTGTCACAGTATGAGGTATATAAATAGTGATTTGGTAGCTCAGTAGTAATTTTAAGCATGGCAGTTTGTTAATCCCAAAATTAAGTAAAAATGAATGCAACAGTAAAGAGGACATCTAGACATTTAATGAATTCATAATTTGAAATGCTTTTTGTTATTATTGTTCAATTTATAAAAGCACCACGTTTAAATTAGGTGGGTTTATGTGTAGTTCTTCTCTACTTAGTATAGCTACTTAGCAACACAAGAGATTTTTAAAAGATAATGAGAAAAAGGTTTTCCCCTTCGTTCTCAGCTAATTTTATTTTGTGATTACTATGGCAGTCTTGTCTGAACTGCTGGATTCGTAGGTTGTAAGATACAGAATGAGATTTTATATTTTCTACATCACCCAACAGCCAATTAAAGTACTAAATCAGTTTATGAAAGAAAAGAACTCAATTACTCTTCTCACAGTATACACAGTGAAAAATGGGTCCAAAATTTTTAGATCTAAATTTTTTTTTCAGCTCTTGAGGCAATTAATCTAGCCAAGTGCAAAAATGACAAGGGAACGAGCCTTCAAATTGAACTCTTAATTCTTTGGAGAAGTTCATTACTGGAACAGTGTTGTGATACATCAGCAATAGAGCCCAAGTCTGTATTAATTCTTGTCTACTCAGTTATTTATTCCTCCAACAAATCTATGCCATGTCTCTTGTTTCAGTAGCTCCTGTATTTAAGGCAGACCAAAAGATGTAGATGTTCAGGGGTTTACAACTCCTTCTTAAAAATGGCTCACAAAACACCTCTGACCATGTCTCATCCCTCAAATAACAAACAACGAAAATCCATGGCATGAAATTGTACCTTGTGGAGCTTCTTGTTGAAGGCAAAGAACTATAAAAGGAGGGGAAACCAGCAGTTTCAGTATTGAAACAATTGGAGTAACTAAAGATACTCAATCTAGTCTTAAAATACTGTTTCTATTCCAGCATAAAATGTAAAACCCCTACTGCTCTACGAGTAAATCTGTTCCAGATTCACATGGCAAGCAACGCTGTGTTCAGCTGTAGAGTAGGTTTCTAAGCCACAGTAATTTCAATGCCACAAGGAACATAGACTATTAAGTAAGTGGTAGAACCTGGCTAATTCACATCACTAGTTCAAAGCACCAATGTCTATTACTAAAATTTGTAAATTAGTAAGTTATCAGCCAGCATAGCCCATTTTCACGATTTTCCCATGAGCGTTAATGATATTTGATGTTTTCTTAAAGTCTGCTCCTGCAGGCTAGTGAGTAGATGCAAACTTTACCTTCCATCAAAAAAGAGTTCTCGCCTTTATGGTTAGAGATAAAACATGAAAACATGAGCCAGCTGAACCCTGGAGTATCAAAAACCAGAAGGCAAATAAGCAGAGCCCCAAATTTATTTATTTATTTTTTTAAAGCTCTGGCAAGCATAAAGCTAATCTTTTGATATTTGATGGACCACTTTATGCTTTTTAAACACCTGTAGTTAGCAATATTGAACTGGCACAGTATGAAACAGAAGTGCTCTCCAAATACCATTGTACCAGATCCTGATTTTGCAAGTCGATAAACACCATCCAGTGGGAGCTTACGGCACTGTGCAAGTTTGAACCTTTATTTAATAGATGCAGGTTAATATTAATTATTTATTAAAATATAGTGTAAAATATTCTTTTTTTCCTGTATAGAATTAATGTAATCCTTGCAATATGAAACCTGAGCACAGCTCTCTAATTTAGCACAGCACATAATTATGGTGTTAAGCACGTGTGAAAATGCTGATTCAGCTTTTTTCTTTTGTGTGTGCTGAGAACTAGGGAAGAATCTCCAAACTATTTCAAGTTTTATTTTATTATTCATTTAAGAACAACACATGACAAAAATGAAAAGGATACTGAAAGTATCGGAGGCCCAAATCTTGTGACTTTCTTTCATGTCAGAGATCATCAAGCTCCTCAGAATGCATCCATGAACAAAATTATGAAATAAGTTCCTGTATGTAGATTCCAATTTTTGCAAATGATGAAGTAATGTTTGTACAGATTTGGCTTTCTGAGTCTTGTTGACCTAGTGGAATATGGCTCATTTTCTTTCAGGATCATTGCAGGAATCTCAGCTAAAACCTTACATCTGCCAGAATAGAGGATTAGACAAATTGGCAGGTGGTAATAGATTCAAAAGTTAAAAGGAAACAAACTGAGCAGCAGGATAAAATCAGGGCAAGGTAATTAACATTCTGTTTATATTTTCAAAGAAGAAACAACAGGAAAGGAACAGATGCCGGTTCAGATTTGTGGACACTCCCAGGAATTTTTTGCTTTAGGTAAAACAGTAAGAACTGCCCAGAACCCGTGGGACTCAACTGGCCACTCTGGTGAAAGAGTTCGGATTGCACTGAGACACAAGTCACACCAAAGGGTGTCATTTCATACACGTGGTTGCTTCCTGCACAGAACTGCTTCTCAGCTCCAGATGCGCTTGTGGAAAAAAAAAAAATTGCAAGGGAGCAACTAGAATTTAGAAATTATAATATAAATTAAAAGTGATATCAGAGCTATTGGGAGTTTGTTTAAGGCAAATTTTAGTCTGGCATCGTACCATGGTACCTTAACGCACCTGAAGATATATAGCCCAAGAGCTACAGGGGAAAACAGAACAATCAGGCAGCAATCAGTCATTTTTTAAAATACCACATGGGGCATATGGCAGAGAACAAAGATTATTCTGTGCACAGGACCTACTGCCAATGCGGTGTTCTTTGAGGGGCTGATTCAGAAGTCAGATGATACAGGAGGGAGTGGGTTTATATCAAAATATGTAAGGTTTTGGGGACTTTACCAAAGAACAGAGAAATCATATGAAATGCTGGCCCTGGTGAGGGCTACTACAAAATTCCCAGCTGCTCAAGGGGGAGCAGATCATTCATTCGTGGTTGTGTCCCTGCAGCTTTGTGGAAGTTGAGTACCTTCAGTTTCACCCTGTTGGCCACAGGCTAGATCTAGTGACAGCTGAAATCTTTGTATTTTTTATTAATAATCTCAGTGAGCTTTAAAACATACACCCATCTGCAGTTTTTCACCTGTAGTGAGCAGAAGAACTACCTGTGCCTCTGATTTTCATGTCTATACAAGCAACATTACAAGAATTTTACCAGTTTGTTTGAAATACATCGATAGTTTTCTTTAGCCCTGTAAGTACATATAAGTTGTATCTGAATAACCAAGCAAAGGTGATTTCATGCAGAGAGAAAGAGAAATTATTGCTTTTCTCCTGTGTAGCAATTCATACTGAAGTAGGATTGTCTTCTGCTCTAGGGAAAAGATGAATAAAGTTTCAGTGTCAGTGAAAGGAATTTTGAGGCAAAATGCCTCACAAAATTGTCTCTGCAGACTCAAAAAGTGAGAATTTTACCTATAATTTCACATGTATTTAGGGTGAAACTCTGGACAAAGAGTACTGTGACAGCCTGTCAGTGAGGTGTGCTCTGAACACCAGGCAGGGGCAAAGCATTTGGCTAAGGCACAGCTGTGGAACGTGAGAGAGATGCTCAGTACCCATTTTTGAAGAATTTTCTGGGTCAAACCCTTTATCCAGTGTGTATCTCAGTCCCTTCACTGGTCAAATATGGATCATATTCCCCAACTACATGATGAGTTAAATATCACATCATTCTTAACACTTATGAATGCTTGTAATCATTCACTGTGAGATCATAGAATCTGGCAAGGTAAAGCATAATCCAGATACAAGGTAATAAAGTCAAAGCCTTTTATGCAGTAGGAATACCCAGTATTACTCATTGGGAATAAATTGCCATTCCAGCCTATTTCAAATGTCCATGCAATGCCACTGTTATGCCATCTGAAGTTTCTTCTGGCAGTACTAATTTCCTTGCAATGGATTGTACTATGGAGCTACAAGGGAGTCTTGCCTAGAAGAGGGAACTTGTTGATTTTCCTGTCTTTTAATCCAATGTAACATTCATGGCACGGGTTTATTTTACATGGACAGATTTGGTTGTTAAGGCAACAGAGTGTGTTTGCTGTTGTCTTTCTGTGTTGTTGTTTTATGTTAGGTGGTGAACCATAAAATATTTCAAGACTTCTAGCTATATATTGTAAAGTTTAACTGAGTCTTTTGTAGTAAGCTGATTTTTCTCTAAGATGTTATTACATTATTTTTTGAAGTCTTCAGATTTTCCTTTTTTTTTTTAATAAGAAATATAAAGGGAGATTAAAAGCAAATTTGATTTGTACATTTTAAATTTATTGTTTCTGTGTAGTGCTCTTGCAGAGCCTAGATCCATACATTTTGTATATTATGTCCTTGCAGAATTCTCACTGTGTGGTACATAGGCAGAAGAAGCAGGGCACAGAGGATGGATTTACATTTGTCCCCCTTTATTTTGTTAAGAATTTAACTTGTTTCTAGCTGCAGTGTGCAGAACTCCATGCTATGTAACATCGGGAACATTTCATTGAAATCAAGTTCCCCTTCTTGTCTAGCATACTAAATTAGAAAGACAATAATCTTTCTTTTGCTAACACAGTTTTTCTAGCCTGGTGACCCAGATCCCAGTGAGTTTCCTTAAGATCAGAAATATGATTTTACAGAACAGTCTGTACATTGGTGCTAGTTCTACCTTTTAAAAATAGTTTTCCTTATGGATGGTATTTTCATCTGTTCGGTTTTGTATTCTTTTTGTTTCAAAGTACAGCTAAGATGACAATAACTCCTAATTCATCAACATGCCCTAGTTGATTTCTCATTGTCTTTTTACTAAACTTCTCAAGGGCATTTTAAAATAAGTGTGTTATCAAAAAATTATTTCAGGTCATCCTCCTGCAGCATAAGAACTAGACTTAAAGGACATTTAGCCAACTTAAATAAGCAGCGTAACAAGAAGCAGAAGATATTTCACTGTAAATTGGAAGGAAATCAGTAGAAGCTAATTGATTTATAAAATAAATTATTGGAATGATTTTTAAATAAATTATAAGCAGGTATACTAGAGCTTATAAATAAACCCCATATCCCTCTAGATAGTTCCAACAGGCTAATCTTAGGAATCTAAGTATCAGTAAACCAGAGCAAGGATGCTGTAACATTACATGGATAGAGATCCCCTGATATTCTTGGCACTTACTGGATGTTATTTAATTCATCGAAACTAAATTTCAGTGCAGACAGCACTGCACTTCACGTAGTGACAAAATGCTCAATGTGCCTTTCCAAAAAAAGATGTGTTTTTAGACATCCAGGGAAACTGCAATAAGCCTCCCACTCACTGGAGGTCAGGAAATCTAAAGCTCGTGGAAGCACCACAAGTTTTGTATTGAATCAGCTTTTCCAGAAAATTTGAAACAGTAGGAGGTATCAGGGAGATTTGAATAACCCCTTTAAATCATGTTCTACTGGATACATTTGCTGAACAAATTTTCACCAGTTTATCTGGAATTCTCTGTATTGATTTAAGTCACGCTCCAGTAGATGTTCAACATGACTTCAATGGATGAGTGAGTTTACATTTAGGGTTGCTCAGTTTAGTAGCAGGCAGTGCTTTTAATCCCTGTGGAGCTGCTATTAGCCATTGGTTGACCTGAAATTCACATGAGTTGGCTTTAATTCAGAGTGTAGTTTGCTCTGCCCGGTTTGCTGTGTTGGGTGGATTTTGTTTAAATTTGGACCAGTCATGTAAGCCAGTTTTTCTTGAGTTTTTCTTTTTACTCTTGAGAAAATCTGTTTTTAACAGTTTTTTCAAGCACTCCTCTATGATCATGCTGTTTCTTGTGCTGATTGTCTTTAGGGTTTGGCCAGAGTGGTAGGGAGGGCCAGGGACAAGAGGATGGGCAGGGGGAAGCAAGGGTGTACTTTCAGTATGGCCTCTAACATCAGCATGTTTTATTCCTTGCCTGTGAGGAATACTCTGAGTGTCCAGACAGTGTGCAATTAAATTCCAAAGGTACTGGAGGGAACATTCCACGTGTTTTTAATAATGACCCTTAGAAATTTAATGTGACCTTTTTTTTTAGTATCATTTGGGATCTGGCAGTCTAACTTTAGATTGCAGAAAGGTTGTGTTTTATATCAGAAAAAAAATTATGTCTGTATTTGGCTTGCAGAAAAGTGCTTGAAAGCTGTGTGCAATCCTCAGCACAGAAAAGTTCTCTTTTATGAATGCAATGTTTAACAAGCAAATACATTTCATCTGCTTTTTAAACAAGGGGAATATTGCTGTGATTTAAAAGTTTGAGATATTTCCTGGGAGTATTTCTCTGTGTTCTTACTGCAGATTTCTTTGTCTTTATCTTACTAGGAACTACTAGTTGATGGGACAAAATGTGATTGCAAGATCTTTTAGCTTTAGAAGGTCCTATTCAGTATTCCCCATGTGTGAAAATCTCACTAGCTGGCATTACAAGGGCAGAATCTTAATGCACTTCTTTGGGTTTGTTCTGTAGAGCATTGGTTTGATGTGGCCTCTGCCTTTTTACTGGCTAATCAAGGTCCACTGGGACTGGAGATGGGTAAGTAGCTATTTCACTTATCTTGTACATGTCCATATCCAAAGATACATGGTTACTTATCACGGAGATGGACAGGAAATAACAGTGAGGAGGGAGATCTTTACCTCATTAGTAACATTACATTTCCTATAGTGCATATTTTTCATATATTAAAAGTTAATAAGATGGTGTTAGCTTACAAGATTTAAAGGGAGATGTGATCATAGTAAATGTGTCTAGAGGTTCAGAAAATGTTACTGAGGTATTTTAAAGCATTTCCAGAACTCTTTCCTTCATATTCTTTATATGTCAAACAGTAGTATTTTTTTATTCCTTGCTTGAAGTCTTAATGCCTGCAGCTACCATAACAAAATTAATGTTTCATATTATATTGGATATAACAGTTACAGTTTGAGCCCCCAGTCTTGACTAGGGCTGTGGAGTAGCAGGGGTGGAGCAACACTCGTAGCAGGATAGCTCCTCTCAGAAGACATCAAAATGTGCCTGGACAAGACTCACAGAAGTCCTGATGCATCCCTTTTATAGATAAGGAATTGACAGATTAAATTATACACTAAATTAATAACTAAGTTCCAACAGAAGTGAATAAAATCTTCTTTGGAGAAAGCTCTGTTTATCATTCCTATAGGGATTGTGTATGTTTTGCAGTGGGCACACTGTCAACCAAAGCTAAGTTTAACACACACATAAAAGGTACTTTGCTGGCATCTTTTCATTGCCATTATATCAAAATTACTGTAGCTCAGATGCTGTGGCTTCAAATTGCTTCTTCCATCTATGAACAGAGTGCTGCTTGTAAGAACAGATGAGAACCAAGAATATAGTTGGCAGTAAATAAATAATACTTAATATTTTCATCCTTTTATAAATAACTCTCTTGCATTCTTCTCTCAAGTTTACGCACATACCTGGCTGGGGTTCTGTTGAACATAGATATTTTTTCCATTGTTTAGAGAAAATATAACGAGACGAGAACTTTTCAATTAACTGCACATACTCCAAGAGTTATAAAAGTCAGTCACTTCTCAGGAAGCTTTGGGACTCCTGTAAAATGCTTCCATGTATTTATGTAGCTGAAAATATGAAGCAAAAAATAGTATAACAAAAATATTGAGAAAGAGGACTACTCAGAGGGTAAAAATATAAGGAAAAACTCCATCATGGAAGTAACCAGCATTGTCTCAAGCCTAGCTCAGTGTGGTAGACCCCCTGCCTTTGCACACCAACTGCATTGCTGACTTCTTCTGTGCAAAAGATAATTTTTGGGGTCGTTTTGGAGGAAAATCCAGCAAGGTGCAACAGCCCCTGTGTTATATTCAGAGTATGATCAGCTGATACTGTTTGTTTTTGTTAGTGCTTAGCATTAAACGCGCTTCTGGAAACTAGCTGGACTGAGCTCCTTGCACAGCATCTCACTGTGCAGTCAGCAGCTGTAACTGCTGTGAGGGTGGGGATGACACTGCTCTCCTTACTGTTTCTCCTGCATAAAACATTGAGCAGAGGCTAAAATACTTCTCTAGTTTTGTGGGTGACTTTAGGTAGCTGGGTATGGAGGCGATAGAGCCAATTTCTGCAAAATTTCATCAGACAGATTAAGTCCCCTGATGAGATTTCTGACAAGATTTAAAATAGCTTTTGTGGCTTGTAGACATGCTACTTTCACAGTTCTGTGACAGATCTAGAAACTTTTGATTTTGCTGCAATGTTTTTAATACTGAGCAGAAAATAGCACTAAACGGATTTACTGAAAAAAGGCTTTCTTATGCAATACCCATCAAATTTACAAGGACTGTAACTTAACCTTTTCTTCTTAGTGTTGACATTGTATCTTGCCTTATTTTTACACAGTTCAGTGGAAGTTATGCTTGCAGCAGAATGCAGGCTCTTTCTACATGTCAGTTTTGAAACATTTTCACTAGGCAAAGCAGTTTGAATCCCGAGAACAGGAGATATGGGCTCACTATCAGAGTAGTTTTACACAAACATTTAATTTGTTATTTTTCTATTCTTTCTCTTTTTTTAAACTTCATTTATGGTGACTGTATTTATGGTGACTGCAGAAAAGTGCAGAAGTAATCAGAATGTTTATTTTATCACCAAGTTTGTATAACATTTGCTAGAAACCATTTTTTTAAAGTTTCTAAGAGAGTACAATTGATTAGATGCATATTTTCTGCCTTATACAACAGATCACACCCAGCTGCACAGCTTTTCTCAGGTAAGTGAGCTATTATATATTCCCCTTTTTCTTCCCTTCCCCATCTCCCTTAATTAATAAGGAAAACCAGACATCTATCTGCATGAGGCTTGTTTTAAAGTCAGTACATATATCCATGGAAAATAAATATCTAGTTAC
Source organism: Orthonyx spaldingii (assembly GCA_013397795.1). Taxonomy (NCBI): domain Eukaryota; kingdom Metazoa; phylum Chordata; class Aves; order Passeriformes; family Orthonychidae; genus Orthonyx; species Orthonyx spaldingii. Next base: position 1,583,186 of record VZTJ01005619.1, on the reverse strand, counting down.
TAGGATTTATCCACTGGGGCCAGCTCTAATAATGAATTTGAAATAGGATTTTCTTACTACAGTGAAAAAAAAAAATTCCTCAGACTCAAAGATAAATCAAAGGCAAGTGGCACCCCGGTGGACCAGACAACCCATTGGCAGCACAGTCACATGAAAGCCTCAGAGGTCACTACCTCAGTATCAGCAAAGCTATTTCTAGAGCTCGCTGTGGGGTTTCACATCGTGGCTAAATCAGAATACTTAATAACCTGGCACCCAAATTTCACATGTTGCCAGCCTCAGTCCTTATGTGAGCCTTCCTTTCACTGCTTTGGGAGCTTCCCCTTTGAGTCATAAAACATGGATACACTGTCCTATGTTTTGACAACTCAAAAAAAAAATTAATTTAGAACCAGCAGTAAGTGCCTGTGTGGATGTACAGGTAGCTGAATTTTATTGCAAAAAAGCATGGTGGCCACATCTACAGCAGGTACTCTGAAATGAGAAGGAAAAGATAACTCTAATGAAATCTTAGTTGTGTGCTTTTTCTTCCAGTCTATGATACAACTAGGGCCATTACAGAATTTTCTTCAGAAGCCAGCATTTTTAGATCATTAACTGTTTATGAGTAAAGTACCTGCTTTGCATGATTGTTTTTTTATTATTATTTTTTTAGGATGCTTTGGTTTCTTTTGGGAGAATGGAAATGTAGGTCAGACACTTGAACCCATTCCCACACACATTCTCTTTTCTACCCATGCATTAATCTTGATTTTGAAAAGTCAGAATAGGGTTTTCTGAAATTTCTGAATTTGTGTCTCATGTCCCTGTTTTAATGTAAGAAGAGCCTCCCCAACCAATTCATATCTCCCAGAAGCCAAAAATGCTGGAGTGATGGCCTGTCCTCACTTCGACAAGAGACTGTGGTGCACTGCAGGAGATGTAGTTCAACAGGAATGTTCAATCTATACAGCAGATCAGGAGCCAAGAAATACTTGAACAGAGCTCCCACGGCTAAGCAGGGCTCTGAGCACCTCAATTAATCTACAGTGTGACCACTCCCCACCTGTAAATTGACACACACTTCCTTGTTTCACAAAGGCTTCAAGAGGATAAAAATCTGTGAAAGTTATGAGATTCTCAGATACTGTGATAAGTCCCAGGATAAACAAATGTTGAATGCAAAACAGCAGCTTACATGGTACATATTCAAGGGCATGTGGAATGAATTAGAAAGATGAAGAGAGGGAGCAAAAGAATGAGAATGGGAAGAAGGAGAAGGGAGGAAGGATAGACAGAAACACTGCAAGTCAGGCAGTGTCACTGGAAGCTATGGGAGAGTCCTGCACACTTTGGGTTCATGCTGCAAATAATCTTGGAAGTGTATCTAAAGCAAACTGAGCCAACAGCTTACTAAATGAGTTTTTGCAAAATTCCAATGTTGACATTTTTGTGAAGTGACCAAAAGTAACTCCCAAAGAAGGGATCGTACTGTGTACCTTTAGAGCGTGAGTGGAGAGATTAAACCTAGGTTTTATTTAATATCTCACAATAGTCTTTTTTTAGAGGGAGAACAATAAAAGCAGGTTAAGAAAATTAATTTTCTATACTGTGCCCTGGCAGTGGTGTGAGGGAAAAGGCAAGTCTGGATATAGACATGTGTGCATCTGTAAATAATAGGCAATAAGGCCATACACACTTGCTTAGCTGCCCTTTCTCTTCCTTTTTT
>VZTJ01005619.1:1570417-1581447 GCA_013397795.1 Orthonyx spaldingii | reverse complement strand
TTTTTTTTTTTTTTCTTTGGTGAGAGTGCATATTATGAAACTGCATACTGGGAACAGATTAATGGATTATTTCTCTGACAATGGCATATAAAGATTAACCATTCACTCATTAAAAAAACAAATTTATTTTTAGAACTGCAGGTTAAGCAATATGACAGATCAGAGAAACTGCTGCTGCTTTTCAAAGAACTGAAGAGTGTGGTCAGTAAAGAAGAAGAGGAAAAGCTATTTGGCATGGCAAGAAAGAGGTGACAAAATTCAGAGGAGAAAATGTAGGATTCACATATAGGAAGCTCTAAATGCAGTGATACCAGGCAGATGGTTTTATCTTACTACTGAAATGTGTGGAAAGCCTACTGTTGGGATGAAGAGTGTGTGTCCTTTTTGCTCCAGAACATACTGGATGTGATACATTCCTGTGCAGAAGGACAAAACTCCAAATTAAGCTTTCCAAAAAGGATTTAGGCAATGCACAGTAATTTATGCTGCCTTTCTGCACTAGAGGTCAAAATTGCCACTGGTCATACCAATGACAAGCCTCTGCTCGACTGCAGTGAAACAACAGTGGCTGCAGATTAGGTGTGCTGATATTGCAAAACCTCTTTCAGCAGCAAGGAATAAAATGGCTTAATGTTAAATAGAAGGACCTGAAACAGAGAGTTGCTCATGATTTGCTGAGCAATGTCCCAAAGTCACTCTAAGGTATCTAATGCTCATACCATTTACACTAGGCTGGGCTGCCTTAGAAGCAGATGAAGAGTTTTGGGATTTTTTCTCTTTGCAGTGACACACTTTCTACTGAAAACAAGGGCTATTAAGAAATAACTGGCTTAGGTATTTCTCTGTGACCACTTTGCATATACATGCATTCTAGGCATCTTCCTCCCCACAATACCCAAAATCTCCTTGATATTTATAAACTTCAGAAGCAAATTTTAAAATGCTATTTAGATGGTGTTTGAAAGCACCTCATCTGCATTTGTGTGTCTAGATTCCATTTAAAATCTGATGCTAGAAGCCCATGTGACACTTGAAATAGAACTTCAAAAATTGCATTTTTATAGTCTGATCTTCATGAAAAGTATTGTGTTTTGAAATTCTTCAGGCAGAACCATTAAGATCAAAACAATCCACAACTGCAAGTAGTGACTTTATGTTATATTTTGAAGATTCTCTCTGCTGGTCACCAAGCAAGATACATTTTGAGAGCCAAAATCATAAGCCAACTGAAATTAATAAGAACTCTTTGCTTTCAGTGAGCTTCACATCACAACCTTCACTGAAGTATACCCAGATGGACTTATACACTGTTTACTGCATTTTATTTGAATGAAAGTGAAAACTAATGCAAATGTCAAGAGAAAATCAGCTAAAAATTAATGGGTAATAGATCTGCTGAACAACTGATGAAGGAGGTAGCTACGTACCCAGAGGGGTTTGGAAGGAAAACAGCAGGTATTATTTGAATAAACATGTTTAAAGTAATGAAATGTGTCTAAGGTGTGTGCAAGAAGTCCAGAAAGCCAACAAAGGGTTTTAATCATAGATAAATTTCAAAACACAATATTCTGAAATTTGTCTGCAAAATCCTTTGGTACAGAAATTTATGGGTTCTAAATGACGTGACACATCTTCTTATCACACGAATGAAATACAATAAGGCATGTACCTGGCCATACCTTATGACTTCTCTTCCCCACATCTGTTTTGCACAGTGGTTTTAATTTTAGGATTTCATCACCACCACCATTCCCTCTTTCCTCCTGAAGCAGGCAGTGGGAGATCACTGCCATCTACAGATAGAAGATAGCATCACTCATGTTAGAGTAAATTGTTGGGACAATTTCATGTTGGAACATTTTCCTCTTTTTCCCTCGAGCACTCATCTCCTCAACCCTGCCTTCCTCTTAAAAACCCCACAAAGTCACCCAACACACGCTGTCATTTCTTTGGCACCCCGATCATAATCACCCTCATTAAAGAAAAAGCATGGGACTTTAAGACCCTTAGAAGCCATGTAATGTTTTAAGTCAAAGTTGAAAGAAAGAAAAAAAAAAAAGCAGGATTCACAAATGTGCTTTCCATTACCTATGCTGTATGTCAGAATTTAGTATACATGTCAAAATTATAAATGGCTTCTTACAGCTTTCTCAGAAGGCAGCTGAGAGAAATAACAAACTCTGTGGACATTTGTATAGATGGATGAGTGAGGGGGTACCTGCTTCCCATGTATCAGTACCTGGGTCGTAGTTTCAAGATGACACATCAAGAAAGACAAGTAAGGATGGCACTGTAGGAACAGCAGAGATACAGCTTAATCTCAATTTAATCCCTGTCTTTTATTTTCTTCCTCTAAAGAAGGGAGTAAGAAAAGAAAATTGATAACGTTTCATGCTATTTTTACTTATTGTAGAAGAACCACACATCTGCAGCCTATCAAAACTCATTACCATTAACATAACATTAAAAAGGAAAAAGAATAAAATTCTTAATTTCCCTCCTGTATCTTCTGTATTTAGACAGAAAGTTTTTAATTGTAAGGAAAATGTTTATCAAACACATCAATTATCCGTTATTAAGATACAATAGCATTCACTATTTTTTAATCTCCTCAATAGATGCTGTTCCACTAAATCCTTGAAATCAGTGCCTATTGACAACATTAAAAATATTAGAATCACAGATTTGGCAAATTAAAAGCAGTCCAGTGTCCCCACTAAGGGTAAGTGATCTGTCAGCTTGCATTACCATTTCTGCCATGTTAGCTTGACAGTAAAGAAACTGATGGGCAGAACGAAAAAGAACCTATTTCCCTCTGAAATATATAAGTGTAGGATTGGGCTCACTGAAATTATTTTTACCTATGGACTTGAGAATTTAAGTCTTCAAGAGATCACACAGCTGTAATATTTAGGTTAAAAAAATAAGGCAGAAGCTAAATGCAGCAGAGTCAAAGTAATCTGTAATTGCAGGGGCTTTCAGCTGCTGTCTACCCAAACAGTCTTCTTCACGCACTGGAGAAATGCTTCTTATTTGCTTCCCAGGTGAGAGAAATTCCCTGACTTGTTTACCCTGCTGTCTGTGTATCATCCTAGCAGCCAAAGTAGAATTCTGCTTTAATTTGGGAGTCCATTGCAGCATGATAATATGATTGCTTCAAGGAACATATCCCTGTACTAGCAACACCAAACAACTCTAAGTATTTTTGGAGAAGTTCAAGCAATAAAAGCAACAGCTAATCTGGTCAGATCATAGAGAAGGAGAGAGCTCTGACTCTGAAAACCTTTACCAACATTATTTTGCACAACCACTTTCCCCTTTATAATCCTGTGCCCATTGAATTCCAGAAGAATACACGTCTGGTTTCCTTTAAAACGTTAAAAATTCAAACCCAGTTCATAAGAGCAACTTTCAAAAAATACAGGGTGGAACTTTAGGCCCCACTGAAGTCAGTGGCAAAAGTCCTGTCAGCTTCAGTAAGGTCAGATTTTCATTCATGATATTGATTCAGCTGCTACCTTTAAAACAACAGCTTTAAGGTTGTTTCTACAGAAGGTCAATGTCAGGTGTGTTTATTATTTTAAACCACACAATTTCTTTAGAAAAGTAAATATCTGAGTACCTTTACATTTCAACAAGCAAGATAGGAAGTCTGACAGGAGGCATGTCTGTGTTTCACACATTTTTAATGTATATTTAATTGAAATGGTTTTCTGGAAACTACGGAATGAAAGCTGCTTTGTCCCCCTCTCCCTCTCAAAGGGTGTTTCTATACGTAGCCAGGAGGTGGCATTCCTGGGTAACAGTTAAAGAAATTCATATACAGTATCTCACTTTTGCACAGGAGAGAGAAAAGGGTTTCTTACTATAGTGACAGTTAGTCAATTAACTGAGGCTTAAACTAATGCAATAAATTTGCTTTATATATTTGTTTTACGAGAAGTGGCAGAGTTATCCAGTAGTAGACATTAATCTTCATGATGAGACAGCAGGGATCTGGCAAGTTGTAGTCATCTTCCTGTAGAGTATTTGATAGTAAAAGTCCTTGTCTTCAGTTACATCATTTTGTTCCTCCAAATAAGCCAGTTTGCAATAATTCATTGACCACAATAATACCCACTATAATACTGTTATAAGAACAGTTAGGAAGTTTAAAGGGGAAAAAACCTACCTGAATTTTATCCAGTCAATGAATCTTAATCAGATTTTTCAAAGTCTGATCATTCCCATTTGTGATCCAGTTGGTCTATGGAGTATTGCCATATTTAACATCTGTGTCACATCATGCCTTTCCTGTTGCCTCATTGATCAACAGACAACATATGATGTTTCCCAGATGTTCAAACACGGCAGATCCCAAAAGACCTATTAAATTACATGGAAAGCAAAACAACATCTATGTTGTAAAAGTTTTGTTAAATTCAGGTATGCCTGAATATTCCCAAACTTGCTACAAGATACTTACTGATATTCAAATTGCTTTCAAAAATCAAACTCTTTGAAATGTCTGCATTGTGTGTTATGTAAGGACTCTGTGTCACATAGTTGATAAGATTTTCTGTTCTGCAATATAAAGCTAGTTAAAATAGAATTAAGCATCTATTTACACATGGAGAAGATAAACCACTGGATTGTTTACTTCATTTTACTATTTGTCCCCTTGTACTACATGCAATCTGTGTGCTTGCAGATTTTTACTCAGATTTCTTGCTGATTATGGTTTTTTTCCTCTGATAAAGCTGAATAAATCATGATTTTTAAAAGCTTGTGCATTGCATGCTCTAAGCAAGGCAAGGCAGTATGTGCTGTTCTTCAGTGTGGCCTTTTTCCTGTGAAAAACATCATTATAAAGATCAAGACTTACTAAGATGTTACTTAAACCTTTGTTCTGTACCTGAATAACAGTTAAATGAAATTCTAGATCAGATTTCAGACAGTAAATGTGATCCGGTTTGCACCAGCGTGGTACAACATTCTGCTTTGAAACAGTGATGCAGTAGTTTATGATACAGTAGCTTTAACATGACCATGAATATCCTTTATACCTTTCTGAAGCTACTGCTACTCTTCTAGCAACATTTCAACTTCAAATTTTGTGCTGGCATTGTCAGCAATGAGAGTCTCAGCATTTTCTGATGAGCACAAGCAGAAAATCGGTACCTTTGTCATCTGTGAAGTAGAAGCACAAAACTCAGGTTTAATCTGTTTAAATCAAAGCAACATTTCTCCACATTACTACAATGACTCATCAAAAGTAGAGTTCATTTTGCCTTACTCCTTAATAAGAGGGAACACAGCTACTTCAGAAAAGCCACCACAAAGAGAGATGTTCCTTCTGTGGCTATTGCTGATACACCAACATCTGTTTTTCTCTTAAATCAAATAGGTTTTTACAACACGTTGCTTTTTCTTCCCCAGCAAAGAGGTTAAGAAATTTCAGTTCAGAAATGGCCAAGTATTTCTTTTTGTTGTTTGCCAATAGAAAAAAGGGTTTGTTTTTTTTCCAACCCAGCCTTTCCTCGTGGGTTTGTTACCTTGCTGTACCTCCACGGAGCAGCTCCCCCTGGGACCCAAGGCTCAGTTCCTGTTGCTGGCCCTGGTGTGCTCAGACTGCGTCTCCCACCCGCTGCTCCCCAAGCAACCCCACGCAGAGATCTGCACTCGGGGGGCTGCAGTCCCTGCAGGGAACACATCCACAAAGGGATCAGGCAGCCAGACCAGCTGCTCGTGTGAAGTAATGCTGCTGCACTGACAACAAGGAGATTCAAAGTTTAAGTGATGTTTTTTCTGATTGGGTCGGAAAACGGAAATGTTTCCATTTAGGGCAATAGACCTGTCCAAAAGAAAACATCTTACAGGTTTTTTCCAATGGTTTGTCAAGTTGAAAATTGCAAGCGAGGAGGAAATAAAAATGCTCTGGGTATCCTGGGTTAGTAATACTCCAGTATTTTCAGGTTTGTCTCCACTGTGGAGTAACTTTGGGCAGTCACATCTATATTTTAATTTACACACCTAACTAATTTTCATTGAGCAAACTAGAGTTGTCTGAGAGCAGAGTCCCCAGGTATATGTTAATTGCAAAACCTATTTTTTTTAGTGATACCAGGCACAACGTAGGCACCTAAAAGCTGCAAGATCTCCAAGCTGGAGCTGTCCAGGAGTCCATCCACATGGTATAATTTGCAAGATTAGGATTCCCAATTCAGAGTGACAGAGCTGCATACACAAAATAGAAGGTTGTTGAGCTTTCAGAATTAGAGTATCTACTTATAGTATGGGCATATGTAGCTTGAAAAAAAAAATCTCTATCTAGATTTTGNTGTTGAGCTTTCAGAATTAGAGTAGCTACTTATAGTATGGGCATACGTATATGCCCTAACTCACCTAAATTGTTTACATGTCTTTTTAAAAGAAATACATGATTAGAACCATCTTTATTATTTAATGGCATAAGACCTAAAAAACTCTAGTGTTGTTATTGACACTTGCAGAGCAACAGCCAGAGATTTAGCAAAGTGAGGACAGAAGGTATGTGCAGTATCATGGAGAAGCATGTGGAATACAAACACAGGAAGGAGACGAGTAGAGAAGCAAGGATCTGGATAATGGTAAAGCAACACATATGGGAAGTCAGCTTGAGAAGAACAGTCACATATGCCAAAAATAATTCACTAGCTACATTTAGTTAGAAGATCTGGGGAGCAAGCATAAGCATCCTAAACAACTGCAGTAGGTTAGCCAGAGTGTCTGCTGGCCCCAGGGTCACACATTCCTGCTCTAACTGCCAGCAGCGTCCGTTTGGAATGCGGAGCTTTCCAAGTTCTGGCCAGTGCTGGCTGTGTAGAGAAAACTGTCTGTTCTTTTCCGTTTCTTATGATTTCTTATGAAACGTACACTGCAATGTAAAGCCCTGTCAGAAATACCTGAGCCAGTTTATCTGCAGAATGCGCTGATCTGTGGAATTGCGTGGTTGTGTTCTGGAAACAAAAACGTTGTGTTGGCCTGCTCCTGCACATGAACATATCTTCTGTGACCAAGTTTTTTTGTTTAATTGTAAATAATTCTTTCATTTAAATACATAGAAAGGCTCCTGGAAGAGGTACATGAGATGCCCTTACTGTCTTGGACATTTTTTTGCAGAAGGATTCTGTTCTTGTTCTTGGGCTTGTTTGCCGTTGGCATTGCTTTCACAGTGTCAGCTCCCAAGTTTGTTGTGTGACACCTGTAAAATAACCAAATGGATGACATTTAGGACCAATTTCACCTAGTGTTCTAGTAGCCCTTTGGATTTCACTCTGGAACACTATGTTATATATTACTTCATTTGCCTGGGTCAGAACTTCAGTATCAGTGTCAATTCAGTTTAGTAATCCCCTCTTTTTTCTAGAATTGTCAAACTAGATGAGGCAGAGCCTGCTTTATTTTGAAGGCTTTCTACAAGTTTGCTCTTGTAGGGTGGGTTATTGGCCAACTGTTCTTTGAAATGCCATAATTTTCCTAGAGGATCACCTTTTCCAAATGCTTCTTTTCTAAACAAAAATTTTCAAATATGTTCTCTTCCTGTGACCAAAAAAACACAGCTTGTTGCCACAATTTTGACAACTAACATGAAAACTAACCAGGTAATCTGCCCTGTCATTACATACAGATAATCCTTACAGACCATCAATGGATACCACATCATGTCTGAGAGTCTCACTGTTATTTGTAGTTACTCTTGTCCTGGTTCTGGTGAGTACATCCAAAGTCTCCTTCCTATGCCTTGTGTTGAAATGTATTGCATGATAAGCTAATGCACATTAATTTATCTTTTCCTTAAGGTTTAAATATTTTTAAAAGTGCATTAATAAAGTAGTCAATGTGGCCCAGAATCAAACACAATAGAATTTCATCACAAACTCATCTTTCCTCCCATTTTTGATGTTTTCTTTTATGGCAGTAACCACCAAAGACCCAGATTGTATTTCAATGACAGTTTTCATTATTTTTAAGAGACATTTAAATGAATGTGGATGTAGTTGGCTTCAAATTCCAAGTAATTTCAAATGCTAAGATGCCTCTAGATAATTTAAAAAATATTTCTAGTTTTCATTCTGCTGAAAACCTAATACTTTGTATGGTTGCTATTGCAATTTCATCTGTTACAAGATGATTTGTTCATTGAAAACCAAATACCTATGAGATTGTTTGTCACATCTTTAGATTGAGTTTCTGCTGACAGTGTTCTTCCCATAGTATTAGCACACTGAAATGCAGGTGAATTACAAATTTAACCATTTATAATTCCAATTTTCAAGCACAGTTCTCCCATGTAAGCAGGCAGTGCATATTTTCTAGACACTACCTTGATCTGAGCTGAGTTAGGAGTTCTCAGTTTGTACTGATTCCATTGTCCATTTTAGCACACCTGATTCAGTAACATGTTGGAGCCATTATGAATTCCTCTCATGCATGGTAAGGTTTCCTGAGTAGTGGAACTGTAATTGTTATTTAAATACCCAGACATCTATAACTTTTGCCCTGAAGGCCCCCAGTGTGAAGCATTTCTCACTCTGCCCTTGTAGTACTACTATGCTCTGGCCTGTCTTCTACTTGTAACAGTTAACTTTAATATAAGCTTTTTTTTCCCATCATGCCAGCATTTATCTGAACCACTTCCCATATTTTTTTTAGTATTTCTCATTTCCCTCCTTTTACAGACTAAATCACTAACTTTGCATAAAACTTAAGGATTATCACCCAGCAAATTACAATCCTCTTTTTCCATGGGATATAACTAAGTGATTATAAAGCCTTCTAGACATTCCTTAGCCACTGTGTGTTGCTGGCTACAAGCTATAACTTTTACTTGTATCTGAACTGAATACCAGTGTCTTTCACAGTGCCTCCACCAAGTCATTAACACCTGGACTTTTCAAGTTGGCTCGTTAATTAGGTTTTCACCTTATCTGTATCATTGAACAATGAGGCTATGAAGTGAAATTTCCACAGGGCATTTCCCACTTGTAATTTCTTGTACCACTTCAGCAGAGACAACATGGCTGCTATCCTTGGACTACAAGCAGGATTTGTAAAAAAAAGAAGTTGTAGACATATAGCCTTACTAAAGTTCTTTATCTAATCCAGTTTTACAGCTAACAGCTACAGCAACTCCCTAATCCATTCATTCCCCTCCACAGCGATTTATTTCAAACTCCTTCCTTCTTTGCTCTGGTCCAGCCATTCTTAAAACCGAAGATTAGCCAAAGCTGCCTTCTCTCCCTAATTCCATAGTACAGTAAGAGCTTGCTTTAATTCCCTTTATGGAGCTCCAATATACTAGCTTAGGCCTTATTTCCTCACCTGAGGTGTCTATAAACGTGTCACTAATATAAGTCGTAACTAATTTGGCCCTGACTGTTAACATTTTGCTGCCAGTTTCAATTAGGGAGAAGAAACAACTGCTGAAATCAGGTGTCTGTGGTGTAATCATGTTTACTTGTAAGGAGGCCAAAAAAGCTCTTTCTCTAGATACAGGTGTCACCAGATAACATGGTGATTGCAGGCCTCTTTCAAAGATTTCTAGAAAGGACTGAAGGACTTCACCTAACGCTTTGTCTTCTAGAGCAAATGCTCACTGATGCTCTATTCTTTGCTTTCTCTTCTGCCTCTCCTCTACAGAGAGGCCTTTGTCAAGTAACAGCAGATCCTTAACTCATTAATGTGTTTGTCTTTACACTTTGTTTCTTAGTGGTACAATAATTTTTTCTAACAAGGGGGAACAGTAATTCCTTTCTCCCTAATTACAGTGTGACAATCACTCTGAAAGCTCTTGTATTTTTTTCTTCTTTGCTATTCTAAAGAAGTAACTGTAACACACTCTGGAAGTGCCTTTCTCTCCCAACCCAATCAAAATGCAGTGAGCATGACAGTGAGTAACAGAGGGCCCTGCTGCAGCCAGCAAAGCTTATCTCTGAACTGCTCCCCAGGTCCCTGCATAAGTTTCAGATGACTCATAACTCCCAAGTATCCTTACAGCCAGGATCAAGCAGCATTATCACAGAGCTTATCTCCCTGAGAATCTCAGCATCCCTTGGAAGTGAGCAGGCAGAACCACATCCCTAATTTATGTCAGCACATTCCTGATACACAGTCATATTTCACTATATAACCAATCAATCCCTCATATAACAACCAACTGAAAAACTAAAACATCCTTTCAGCAGAGCTCTTTGTAGCATCTGCTCCTCTGAGTGGCAGACTGTGCCATTTGGAACCCTGAGCAGCATCACTGAAGGTATGGAGTGACACTACCAAGTGGGTTTTGTTCTGGTGTGCAGCACCAGCCAAGTGTGTTCTGGACTACTGCAAAAGCTTTCATGTTTTAAGAGCTATAATTAAATTACCACCCACAATAAGAGACCTGAGGTTAATGAGCTCAGCTAGAGATGCTACGTTGAACCACAAGAAATGAGACAGACCCATAATGAGACATTTTCAGCCTTATTAGAAATAAGACAGATGAAACCAGGCAGCTGACTGGCGTTTTGGTGCCGGGGCAGTGCTCCCCACAGGCAGGGTGCCCTGTTGGTGCTCGGGCAGTGCTCCCCACGGGCGGGATGCCCGGGGGATGCCCAGTGGGTGCCCTGTGGGTGCTTGGGCAGTACTCCCAGGGGCGGGATGCTCTGTTGGTGCCAGGACAATGCTCCCCACAGGCAGGGTGTCCTGTGGACGCCCTGTCAGCGCTCCCCACCGCGGGGTGCCCTGTGGGTGCTCTGGCGGTGCTCCCCGCCGGCGAGGTGCCCTGTGGGTGCCCTGTGGGTGCCCCGTGGGTGCCCGTGCGGCCCGGGCGCAGCGCCCGCCCGGCTCCCGCCGCTGTCTCCATGCGACAGCGGAGCGTGGGCGTGTCCCAGCGCGCTCATTTGCATAGCGCCGCGAGCGGCCAATGGGCGGGCGCCGCCGCCGCTGTCATTTGCATGTGCCCGCGCGGCGGCCAATGGGCGGCCGGGCCGGGCGCGCGGAGGGCGCTGCTGCCGGCAGCGCGCGGGCGG
>VZTJ01005619.1:1503517-1570081 GCA_013397795.1 Orthonyx spaldingii | reverse complement strand
GGGAGCTGGCGGAGCTGGCGGAGCCGGCGGCCCTGGGCCCGGGCGGCCGCGGGGCAGCGGCGGCTCCAGCTCCAGCATGTCGGTGGCGGGGCTCAAGAAGCAGTTTCACAAAGCAAGCCAGGTACGGGGGGCGGCGGCGGGGCCCGGGCGGGCTTTGCTGTTGATGGACGGTTCGCCCGGCGCCCGCTCCCGCACGCGCGGCGGGTCCCTCCTCTGTCTGTGGCAGCATCGCCCTGGCACCTCCGGGGAGCGTTTCCTCCAGCGTTACCTCCGGGTGCTCAGCTTGTGGTTTTGCCTGTCAGCTTCTTGTGTTGCTCTCACGGGAGAGCGTTGCCTGTTCCATTCTTTTGCTTGGGGCTTCAGGTCTTTCCTTTAGTTATTGACATTTGTTATTTAATGATGGGTTTGTGTTCGTGTTTTGAGGCCTCAGTTAGAGCTACAGCCTGTAGGGTACCAGCTTTCCCCTGAAGGGTTCATTGTTTTGATCCTCCACAAATTGCTGGTTTATTATCCTACCTGGAATGCCATGTATTTGTCCTGTAGAGGGTATCAGATGTTTCTAGAGTTTTCCCTCCTCTTCTAGATGCTGTACTCTTATCTTCCCTAGGATAAAGCTTCATCCTTTCCTGACCCTTTTATCTCTTTTCTCTTTTACATGTGCTTTGCTTTAATAGTTTAGCTGCTTTCCTTTGAGAGAGAAACCCCTTTCTGCCAAGCAGGTGGACTGGTTGCATTCCATGGCAGGATGGTGCCAGTGCAAAACCCCACATTGGGGCGGGGGCTTCGGGAGGTGGCTGCAGTGGGATTCTTCCATTGAAGGTTTTTGGAAGTCTCAGCTGCTTTGCTTGCTCGTTCCAGGCCAAAGAGATCTGTATTTCTGTGGCTGTCATTAGTGATAATGGTAATATTGAAGTTAGTGCCTGTAATCTATTCAGTCAAATCTGACAACTGCTTGTGTCTCGGTGAGAGTGAAGCAAATAAAGGTTCATTGAGTGCTTAGCTGTCATCTTTCTAGGTCTTCCTTCAGATATGTAGCTTGTCAGCAGCCCAAGTGCAGAATCTGAACTTTGGTTGGATACAGAGATGCTAAATATTTGTATCTAATGTTTCAGTAGTGTGCTCTATTTCATGGAATGTACTGATCCTGGAAAATGTTGTGAATCAGTATCTTTTCGTTAACTTTCACTGTTCCTTTGAGAAAATGCTAGACCTGCAGAGTAAACAAATCCAAGGACAATTTATTAAAGATTTTGGCTTGTTTTGCATCTGGCATGCTGGTAAGTGATGCAGCATTTTCTGTGGTGAGCTTGTAACTCCAGAAGCAGAAGATACTTAACTGAGGAAGTTTGAGAGGTAACCACAACACGAGTCCTCTTGTCTAGCAGCTGGTAACAGTGCAGGTTACTTAATCCTGCCCAGATGTCAGGGAAACAAACAAACAACAAAAACGGATGGGTGGGATCTGATAAAGGTAGTAGTAATGGCAAAAAAGAACTGTAGAATATATTGAATTTGACTGCATTTATTGGAAAGTTGTGGTATGACTTCCAGCATTCAATACAGTACGGAACTCCAGTGCATAACTCATGAGAATATTCTTCTTCTCAGGGTGGGTCAAAGGCAAAGTTTTGACTCATTTTCAAATGCAGAACTGAGCAAGAAATTTTAAATCAGTTGACTGAAAAAGTCTATCGTTATGGAAAGAAATACTGTTTACTAGGAAATTAAAGTTCAGGAATAAGATACTGGAATTAATTATTTTAATTTTTTAATTTTTTTTTGGTGTATGTGTAAGGTAACGTAAGATACTTCTTAAGAGCTCAGCTCATTCTGTAAGAATTCAGTTAAGATGTTGGGCAAAATAGTGGGAAAATAATAGAAGAAATAGCATATATATATATATATATAGTGGATCAAAACATCCATGTCAAAACAATGAAACTGCTTATCTCTGACTCACAGACACAGTCACGCCTAGATGTATAAAGTTGTTGAGCTAAGAAAACTAAGATGGGGCATGAAAAATGGAAATATTTGGATTCCATCTTTTAGAAAATTTCTTTTACAAAATGCTAAAGCAAGCAAATGCAGAACATGAGAGGTATTTCTCTACAGAAGGTTTGTTAAATTTCCAAGTACTGTGGGATCACTTAAGGAGACACAGACCTTTGTGTGTTGAGTGGATGAGAGATGCCAGTGGTAACTGTTAACAGCAGAGACAGGCATTGCTTGGGGAAAGAATGAAATTAATTCCTTTAGTGTTCCCAAAGGAGAATGGGGGCAGATGACAAAAACTGGCAAATGTCCCAGAGGACATTGAGGAATACTGGAGGGAATGAGACTTGTGCCAGGACATGTGATTAAGGAATAAGAATAATATTTGAAAGCTGACAGAACCTAAGGACAAAAAATCTGAAGGCTAAAGGAAGTGTATTAAGACAAGTCTGTATTTAACAGTTCATTCAGAAATGTGAATAAATATTAAAAAAGCAACCAGATCCATATTTCCATGCTAAAACAGACTTCTGTTCAATGGAAGTAAACTACAGTTCTAAATTAAATATAGAGTAGTATAGATGTGTAGTTATAAAAAGATTAAGTAAAATAAAATAAATGGAGTTATAGAATAACTGTTTACTCTGACTGAACCACTGAATTTTCTTACAAAAGAACAACATTTCAGTTTTTTTATTGTAAAAAGCCTGCCTTTTGTATGTGTCTTTATGTACAGCTTTTGTGTTGACTAGTGATGATCACCTTTGTGTGTAGGCTTAAATTCTAAGTGCAGGAGTCCAGGAAAAAAGCAAAGATTACTTATGATTTTATACATGCACTTGAGGTTTCTGGGATGTTTGTCTGGTGCTTGTCAGCTTGGTTTGTCTGAAATTACAGTTAAGTAAATGAGTGTTTGCTTTATTAAAGGTCAGCAGCTAACTTTTTATGGTTACTAACGCCCTTGTCAGAATCAGGAATGACATGCTGTTGCAAACTTGGTTGGTGTAGTAAAAAGTCACCATGGGTCTGTCTGTTTGTAATCCAGTAATTCACAAGAAGTGTTCTGATGGTTTTTCCGTAGAAGTTTTTACCCAATTGTATTTTTTTTCCACTGAAAATTGCATGTGTTTGTTGGTTTTCACTGAAGTGTCTGGTAATGGGATCTAGAAGACAACTCTTGTGTTATAGTATCTGTTGAAGTTACTGCAGTGAGGTCTGCACCCCAGAGGGAGTAGGGTTTTAGCTGGTTTTCTGTGCATTCCAATATATAAAGCTGCAGTGCTTCTCCATTACCTGTCCCCTAATGATGGCCTCCCTTGGTGTCACAGAACAGACAGACTCAAAACTTGGACATATCTCAAAGTTTCTCTGTCTGTTATGTAGTGATAATACCCTTCCTGTTATTAGAATTTTCTTTGCTATACTTTCTACTTAGGTTGTAAGTTTAAATTGAAGTTCTTTAATTGAAAGTGGACTGCAATGAGGATCACTTCCATTCTCTCCATTAAATAGCAGTGATGATTCCTTGATTATAACTCATTTGACTAATGAAATATTAAGCAGAACCCATGAAGAGTCTTACCAACTCTCACTGGCTGATAAGCAAGTGCAGGGTGTTTCTCAGAGCTGATTAACTCATGTGTAACTCTCATGAAATGCAGCTTATTTTTTTTTTTAAATATGTTTTCAAATATAATTTTTAAAATTAACTTTCACGTACTTCTGTTTGCAGTGAGAGTTTGTGTCCTGTGGCTTTCAGCCACTGCCAGATCTGGTCTGTTTTCTTGTTTCCAGTTTGAAAGCTTTTGATGTAGGTGTGTGTATCTCTGCTGGTTCTGCAGGCCTTGTTCTCATGGTGGTTGTGCATGTGGGATAACCCAGGTGGTGGGAGGTCTGCATCTTCTGGTGCATACTGGGAGTATTTTTAGAGTTGTGCTTCTGTTTAAAAAAGCAGGAAGTGTAGAGAATGAATAAGAAAGCCTCAGTAGGTGTCAGATGCATTTCTAATTTCTGCTGTGCTCTAACACCGCAGCCAGGCTAGGGTCTCTGTGTAAAGGAGGCTGGTGAGCTCAGAACTTCACTCCTTTAGGGTGTTTTGAAAGTTCAGCCATGATACTGGTGTAGGAAATCTGCTTTTGAGTTTGAATTCACACATTTTTTATATATTTTTTAAATTAATTGTAGCTGAAGGCTATGGATAGAAGCAGTTTCACTCTCAACAGCTTATTCATATTGTATTTCTTAGGCTTAGTTTCTCAGAGGTAGTGGGAAGTAATGCTTTTCTGAGGAAACACAACTACCAATATTCACGGTTATTGTGAATATCTTATTTGTATGTGGTCATCAACAGCTACTGTAACCTCTGCAGGCTGGGTTCTTAAACCTTCTCCTATTGTCAGTGAAGAAAGAGAGGCTCTAAAAGGGTGTGAATCAGGAGCTGGTTCTATTGTCTATACACAGAGCCCAAGGGGGAGCAGATTTTCTAACCAAAACAACCAAAACCTGTTACTGCTTTTTTGCCTTCTGAAAGTGATTTAACCTAGTGTAATAAATATATAAATAATATGCTCTGTGTTTTAATTTATTATATATCCAGAATGGCATCTGTCTTTTCAAGTGCTTCAATTTTTTAAGCAATTTCTGAAAGGCCTTTTTCTGTTTTTAAATCTTTTTTAAACTTTCAGCTATCACCAACAGTTGCAGGGATGGTGCTTCATATCTCCCAGATTTCTGCTTTTGCCCCATTGATTTATGTGGCTTTTTGATCCAATCTGTTGGAGTGAAGACCAGATCAGAATCAAGACCACCTTGTTCCCCAGACAGAATAAGTTGTGTGGTTGGATTTTGTTGTTAGGTTATTTGTTGTTGGTGGTGGTTTTTTTTGGTGTTTTTTTTGTTCTCTGTTATGTTGTAGATACTAGCCTAGACATAATATTTAAGCCTTTCTTTAAGTCCCTGTTGACATTGAGTTAATACACAAAAGCTTCAATTACACAAGTGCTTGATTGCAAAGGAAGTGCTTTGGTAAACTTTATACAAAGAGAACCTGAACTTGACAGTGAGACAGGAAAGGAAGCTGTATTGCCTATATGCAGCTATATTTATTTCCTAGGACTATAAGCTGTTATCATGCAGTCTCTTAGAGACTGTCCTTTCACAGCCAGTGTGAATTGGGCATGAGAAATGCATGACACAAGAAGAGAGAAAGCTTCTACCCTGTTCCTACTTTTTATTAGATAATTGGATTGACTTCAAATCTTAGGGAATTCTGGAAAAAGAACAGTAGTGAAAAGGACATTAGAATTTAGTTTCTTGTCTGATATGTTTTGAAATGAATAATTGTACTTTTTCTACGATTGTATTTATCAGTTGCTAAGGTAACCTGCCAGTAAGGCAGAAGTGTAGCAAAAAGAAACTGTGAGTGCTTCAGTCAGCATATGTACAAGTTAGCAGAAGGTAGAGGTCATGTGCTCTGCAGCCTTTAACAATGCAGCTCTCAAAGCCTGCAAGAGAGGGATCATAATGCAGTAAATCGGAAACCTAGAGAGATGCAGCTGCAGTTTGGAAGGAGGTTATTTATATTTTACACATCAAATATTTATATATGAATGTCTGAATGGCATTGCAATGGAATAGAGAGTGGCATAATAGAATGAGAGCTGAACTTTCTCCTTGAATTCATCTCCTTTTATAGCTGTTTGGCTTTGCTGTAGAGTTTTGCACAGGCATCCTGAAAGTTCGAGTGAGAGCTGGCACTCCATCCCAAACTCCTGCTGTTGTCTGAGTCACTGCGGCACATGCTGGGTAATGCATTGCAGTGCAGGCTCCTGAGAATCCTGCAATGCTGGAAAACAAATAGCCAAGTGGAGCACAGCAGCAGCACTGCATTGAGATTTTCTTTAGCAGCACTTGGTGTTACTTGAAGTTGCAGTGCACCTGCACTTTCTGTAAACATATATGTAATGCAAGTATAAAATGCATCCCATTCTTCATAGCTTCTGTAAAAACCATATAAAACCCAGACTTGGTCTTATAATGATATTGTTAAGGACAAAGTGCTTCTGTTTATGTTAATGCCACTTTCACCCCAGTTTATTGCCGTAGTCTAATTCTATATTGTGCCAAGTTCTCCTTGTTGGTCTTTTTTCTGTTCACAGAAGGCACTGCTGGAGTTTTATGACTAGTTGAGAGTTGAAGATGCAGGTTTTAACAAAACTTTTCACAAATCCACTAAGAAAAGGGACTTGTCAAATGTCAGGTTACACCTTCAATTCCATTTTCTAGAGCCCCTAGTGTCCTATCACTGTGTACGTTTCTGTTATCAAGAATATATATCTGTTATTAAGAGTTATATGCATTGATGGGAGGATACACCAGTTAATTTCCTGCATCTCAGACAGCAGCAGCTATGCATGTGAAACACAAAAGTAACTTGGCCTTACATACTTTCTATTCAAAGGACAATGCCAAGCCTTTGAGGATAATCAATTCTGTTTCTTTACTACCCTAATTAAGGTGCATTTTTGATACTGTACTTGTGTTTAATGAACTGTAATGACTACAGTGAAATTAGTCTGGTTAACAACGGAACATGACTTCAGGATGCAGGACTTAAAAGAAACCAAGAGGTTCTAAAATTCTGTTTCTTGTGATTGGCAGTGTTTCTGTTCTTGTGCAGTCAGGTTACAGATCTAACGTGAAAAAGTAGGGAAAATATATTTTTTTCTTAACCAAGCATAAAAGAAAGCAAATATTAAAAAACAAGTGTTAATGGTCCTAGGTTTGCAATAGCCCCTTTATTCCCTTGTGAGTGTGTTGCAACTGCTAGTAGGTCTTACTGCTCTCATTCTTTTTCTTAGAGATGCAAATAAATATGGTACTAGAAAGTGACAGGAGTTCAAGGGTAAGGAGCTAGTCAGTGGCAGAACCAAAAGTAGATGATGTGCTTCCAGACTACAGATGCAATGTCCAGTCACTGTGGGTTTATTTTTAAATTTATTTATTGTTTTTTAAAGTTTATTTTGCATATGTATCAGTAAATGCAAAATGGTAGGTATGAGTTTGGCTTAAAGTTCCCATAGAAATGTGATGTAATTTCACTGATTCAAAGTTCAGCAAGGCTGACCACGGTATTTTCAGTTACCTTTACTGTTTTTAATACCCCTGTGGAGTGGGCAAGCAATCTTTTAGAACCTGGGATTTTTGGGTAATGGCATCGCCTCAGCAGAAAAGAAGTGATGTGTGTGTTTTTGTGTGTGTGTGAAATGTACTTAGTACCATAAACAAAATGTTGGATAGGGGGTCAAAAAGACAGTGTTTTGATTCAAAATTATGATTTTGCCTTTTGCAATCGTGTTGAGAGAGCTAGAAGGTGCAATTTGGTGCCTGTGCCATCTGTATGGTCAGAGAATGCCACAAACACGAGATCGCTTTGTCTTTCATTCCCGTGGAGAATGTGGCACCTGCCAGCTTGGCATCTGGGCAGGGTGAGGGGGGAAGGAGACCCATTAAATGAAGAAATTGGTAATCAAAGACTATAACCTTTCATCAATTCAGAACCAGCAGTTTCAGTCTGCTCTTTTGAAATTTCTTCCAAAAAAAAAAATTTTTTTAAAAGATGCTAGGATGAATTCTGTGTTTCGTGTGATCTGCTTGGATGGCTGCCTGAGGCACTGGAACATAGCAACTGTTACTTACCTTTAAGATTAACTGTTTATCATTTTATGGCTTTAGCCTCTGAATAATCCCTACGTGTTTTTTTTCCTTGTATGTGGTAGTAACCACCTAGGATTCAAAGGGCCACATCTACTGCTTTGGTTTGTATGGAGAATGCAAGGATCATGGCATTTTCATTGTGATTAAGGGCTTCCCTTCAGTGATCTCTTCAGCTATAGTTAAAGTTTGCTATTTCATGGGACTTGGCTTGTTTTGCTACTGATGGATGTACTGCCTTTTTTGTAGGAATTTCTTGCTGCAAAGCCATGTGCCCCCACAGAGGAGGACAGAGCCTTTTGACCTCATTTGCACCAGTGCTTTATAGCTCAGTGGGGAATTCTGCAGGGGTCTGTGTTCTGTGTGTAAATTATACTTGGAAATTATTTCCATTTTCTCTGTCATTTGTTTAATTTGATAACAATGGAAGTCAATTCTGTGTGCACGCTGAGGGAAGTTTTTGTCCCTGGATGGAGTCAATGGTGCGTTTCTGCAGTGCTGCTCTTACTACTAGAAAGAATTGTGCCTTGTGGAGATTCAGGACAATGTGTATCTTTCTAAGAAATGGAGCTGAGGAGCCCTGTTATCCCCAATTACATTTTAGTTTGTGGTGTTGGGTGTAACAATGTCTTGCAGCCTAAAACCACTGACATGTTTTGAAATGGAGTTACGAAAATAAGGCAAAAATGTACAGTGACTTCCTCTCCAAACTAGTCATGGTGAACAAAGTGGTGAAATAATGGCTTTTTCTTTTTTCTTCACTTTTCACTGTGATACGTGGAGATTTTCTATTAAGTGAATGAAAGGAGCATGGATTATTACAAACTTTCAGATACACAAAAGTGCTTGAGGCTTGTTTGTTCCATTTAGGTTTTCCAACTCATGATGAACACAGGTTGCATTAGCAAACAGTAAGATATTTTAAGTCCTCTCTCTTTTCCCATGGGTAGTATTTCTAAGGGCCTCCATGGATCCTAGCTAAGCCAGTAGTGTTGCTGGGAGCACAATGATGGATTTTTCAAAATATTTGAGTAATGAGACTTTTAAGACCATTAAAAATTCAGTTGCATTTGTAGTAGACCCAGGAACTGGAAGCACATTGCTTCATAGTGCTCTGATGCTCTGAACTTGGACTTGGGAAAACTGTGAACTAAAATGCCTTAAAAATAAAAAAAAACAATAATAAAAAAAAGATGCAAACAAACAAGAAACCTCTCAAGCAGTGCAGGCAATATGCTTGCTGATTCAAAGGGGATATGTGCAATCCATGTACAACAGAACCAGGTGGATTGCCTTCAGTAGCAAGTAATGGGGGCTGACTGTGTGGCAGAAGAATGTGGGTGTTTCACACTGTACCAGAAGCACAGGAAGCTCCAGGACTGGCAGCTCAGATAAGTAAGAATGATGCCATTTACATCAAAATAATGTGCAGTAAAAAGTAAGGATATGAGAAGGAGTTCTCAGTCCATTTTGTAGTGATTTAAAATCCGCACAGCCAGTCAAAGTGCTAAAATATGTAAGCAGCAGTTTAATAACATTGAAGGACAAATTTCTAACTTGATTATGTGGAATGGAGTTGTGTAAGAATTACTGTCTGGAAAGTAGTTTCTGAAAGAGCAATAAACAGATTATTTGTCACTTTTCATGCATAAAAAGTAGACTTGCTGATAAACATGCAGAGGTGGTGATGAGGAATCGCATGCTAATGTGAGGAGAAGTTAACTCTAAAGCAAATCAAAATTACAATTTTTGACTGTCGGTGTATCTGGCTGTGTACAACTTCTGTTGACAGTCCTGCTCTGCTTCCTCTGCACAGCTCGCCTGGGGCTTTGTAATGGATGATCTTGACCACATTTTTGCTGGTAATGGATTCACTAAAACTGTCACTTTAAACCATGGCACTGCCAAGGAAGCTTTTACTTTAGATAAATATGTAGTTGTATAGTAACTTTTAAAACTAATACTCCTAAATATTTGCAATCTATCTTTTAGTGTTAGCAACTCTTGAACTTCGACAAATTTAAAAATATTTGGCCCAGATATTTTAGCCTTGAGCTTAAAGCTGTGAGTCACAGTTAAAAATGCCCACATCTTGTCTATGTTATTTCTGCTGTAGTTGGTCTGCACTGGTGCTTAAAACTATTTGCCAAGTAATTACTAAGACTCAAATAAACTGCTTTGGTGTTGAGTGTATAATGGATAGGTCTGATTTCAGGTGATGTGAATATATTCTGGCTTTACAGAAATCAGAATTAGGTTACCCATGACTTTGTCCTGCTCTTTGATGGGACTCTGGCATCAGTTGTGTGTAAGTGATCTTTCTAATCTTGCTGTGGGCGTTGAGGATGTGTAGGTGCTTGGTGTCTCAGTGTGTCCCAATGTATTCAGCCTTAAAAAAAAAACCAAACAAAAACCCCTGAACTTTTAGATCAGCTCATTTGTATTTAAATGGATTTTCAGTAAAGCCATCGAATAAGCAGAAATCTTTGGTGGTGGAAATGCAGGAGGGCAATTGGATAGTCATGAATTATGCAGTGCAGTTACATGTTTTAAGAAGAAAAAAATATTTACATGTTTTAAGGATTTTTATTTCCTGTTCTGCATGTGCAGGCTATGATCAATGTGTTGCTTGATCTCTCCTATTTGACAAACTAGGATTTTTTTTTTGTTGTTTCAAATGGTATAAAAGAAATAACAACAATAGCCTGTTACTCTAACAGAAAAACGGTGCAATTGACCATTCTGTAGCAACTCTAACCAAATCAGACTTCATACAGGACCCAGGTACAGGATACCACACTGGGTTATGGTTCCATTCAGTTGTAAAAGACTTGCACATCTTTACGTCCATGGATAGTTCTGCAACTGTTGATATGCTGAAAGCTGAATTCAGGCCTTTGCTACAGTCAGTGATGTATTTAATGTTAACTTTTGCAAGAGCCAGTGGGAGCCATCTTCCTGAATAAGCTAGGGTAGTTTAACCTGAGAAAAGAGTGAAGGATCCAGTTTCTGTGTTTAATTCCAGGGCATTGTGCTGGAACAGGTCACATAATGTTCTGGGAACATGAAGTGCATTCAATTCCTCTTAGGAGCTATGAATCAGAGTAGTGCTCTCTTCCAGAACTATGACTGACAATATGCCAACATTCTCTAGAACCAGGCAGAGCATAGATTTTCACTAGACTGAGTGGCAATTGCAGCTTTCATATGAAGAGAGCAGAAATGAAGAGGTATTGAATGGACAAGGTAATGTAAAGCTTACTGATTCAGGGCAGAGAGGTCATTAAGGAAGTCAGACCACCTCACTGTACACACACCTTTCCACTGCATGTGCAGGTACAATGTTTGTGCAGTCAGCTTTAACAGCTGATGCCATCAGATGCAGGATGAAGTTGCATGGCAGCTTGCGTCACCCTAAATCTAGTCTGTGGTAGCCTTGCTCTACCTTCAGGGTGAGATCCTGTCCACTCCCTTGAGTCAGCTCTGGGTGCTTGTGTGGTCACACACACTGAGCTGTTAGAGGCAGCTTATCTGTCTCAAAATCAACCCAGCTCCAATGTGTGAGCAGCTTTCAGGTGGATTAACCCACTGAAGAGCTCATAGCACACAGGAGTTGCTACTACCAGTGCAAGGGAAATGGAGGGAATGTCTTGACAGGGATGAAGAGGATTTAGGGAAGGCTAAGCCGCTGTGGAAAAGTACCTTAATGATTATTAGAATGTTTTGTTCACAGAGTAGAATAAACTGTGCTTTGTAAGGGATTTGTATCTCATTGATATTCTGAATGATGAGCCAACAAGCAATCTCTGCTACCAGCTCACCTTGGGTTAATGGTGACTGTCGTGATTATGATAATATATCATGTGAGGGCAGAAAGATCTGTACCTAATCCAGCAAGCCTGGAGTCCAAACAGGGCAATTGAGTGGTTTAAGTGAAATGGTGATCAACCTGGATGTAGGTGAAAGCAATGCTCCTGGTGAAAGCAGCACCTCCAGCCATGCGAGGCCTTACACAGTGAGATCTGAGAGGCTTCGGTCTGACTTCAGTGAAAGACTGGGAATGCTGTTGAAGGAGAGAGGAAGCACATTTCTTCAGTGGAGGAAAGAGTATCTTCATTTCAACTGAGAGGAGTGCCTGGGGAATGAAGTTCTGCTCAGTTGGAGTAAGTACTGGTGTGACAAGTCATGTACGAGAGAGACACAAGTTAGGGTGAAGTTGTCAAAGGATGTTAAAGGTAGCAAGAGGCAAGCTAATCAGTGAAAAATAAATGTGGTGTAACTTCTCATGTTCTCTCAATACTCTGGGCAAAACAGAGCGTTTTAAGGGACTTCTTTGACAATTATTTATTAGCATCTGTAAAAGCAATCTTTGAATATAGTCATGGGAGACATCCGATATAGAAACATCTTAAATCACACAGGAGTGAGGAGGAAGAAGATAATAGGAAAAGTTCTCATATTACTTGAAAAGGAAGTCTGTAAAGGACTTATTCAAATCTCTGATTTTAAGGGTTTTGGTTTATGGTATAATCACCCGTTCTCATCTTTGCAGTGGGTATATGTGAGTATATCAAAAGGAAGCCACACCTTCCTTATAAGCACAGAGAGCAACTTCAGAAAAGGGGATTGTTTTAAGGCCAAATCAGAATGGTATTGCTGCCAAGTGAAATTTTGCACTTGGAACCTGTGGAGGGAGGAAGGAGTGTTAATGGGGTAACAGCCAGTGGAATGCACACAGTGTGTAATTTGTCGCTCACAGCTCCAGCTCCTCTCCATGCAGAGGAAACAGGATGAAATACTGCCCAGTTGTACCTGAAACGAGATGCTGAAGGAGAGGCAGAAAATGATTCTGACAGGTACTGAGGTGCTGCTCATCCTGGTCACCCTGAGAAGGATGGGCTGTCTCTGTGGGATGCACCCACTACCTCCACTTGTCTTCAATGCTCATGCACATTCTGTTTCATATTGGCTGGACAAACAATTGCCAATCAGACCATAGTTTAGACTAAAAATACCCAAAATTTACTTTTCAAAGAAAGTCAGAATTTTTTTTTTTAACAAGACTTAGGAATTGAGTGAGAAGTCAGTGAAGTTGAAAAGGGAGGAAGGATTCACTACAGGTATTTTTTATGGCTCTTTGATGGCTTTACATTTCTCTTTTTAGGGTATGCTCACTTTCGCAAACAAGATTTTAAACAGATTAGGGAACAGTATTTTAGATTTGCAAAATGAAATATGGAAGTTCAAGTGCAATTCTGTAAGCATGGAGATTTATGGTTTCAGGTATGTCATTGTTCTTGGCTATTTGAACTCTCACATCAATTAATTTAAATTACTGTCAGAGACTTTAGTGTAATCAGATTTTCTCATTAAAAGTGCCTGTGTCTTTTCTTCTGAAAAGTGGACAGTCTTGAGTCTGACACTGTTACATTTTTTAAGTAGACTTGCAGAGCAAATAATGTGTCTATGTCCAAAAATTTAGATAGGTTAGTTTATTACATTTGAATTCTTGCAAAGATGTTTTCCCCTAGAGATGTGTACAATAAGGAAGACTTTGAATTTCCTGATTTATAAATGCATGTGTAAGCATCAGTGTTGAGTTCTTTAGGAAACAGTGGAGGTTTGTGAGGAAGAGTTCAAGGTTTTGCAGTACAAAGTAGTTTTTGTTGTACAATGCATGTGCTATAGAATAGCTGTAGCAGACAAGTTGGACTAAAATGCTCAGTAATAGTGTGACGTGTCACTGCCTGGTGCGAAATGAGTCACTCTCTATAGAAATGCAAAATCACATTATAGAGTCTAGAGTCTTGTACTTTATTCATATATGGACAAGCCTGTCCTTTGTTCATGACACTGGTTTTCTTCAATATCTGTATGCATCTAATTTAAGCCCATCGACAGCATTGCCTTGGTGTATGTACCACCTCATCCTAATGATCTGTTTGATTTGTGCCACCTTAATCTATTTTCTCAGGGTTCAGTGTCTTACTCTCCTTTTCTAGATTTGGTTAAAGACTAGGTGTAGTTGTCAAACCGGAGTGGCTGTTTTGTCACGTGTAGAAATACTGGCCTCAGAGCTCTGTTTATTTGGGCTTGCTTCAGAACAATTGTTTATGTTCTGACTGAACAGTTGCAATAAGTAGAAAAGATCATTTAGTGCTGCTTGGAAGGATGACATCTAGAAGTCATCAAAGGGCAGTGGGAAACCTTTCTGTGCAGAGAATTGGAATAAGCCTGGACAAGGCATGAGAGATAGTTATTGGAGCTCCATGGTTTATGCAATGGCATAGACATGAAGGCTTTATTTAGGAATATGATTTTTCTTGGTGAAATGTGTCTGGATTTTGCCACAAATTTGATTTATAGACAAGGAGGAATAGGTGGCATGTAGGTAACCTGAAAAACTGAGTTTGCCATGAGATGGACACAGTCTCTGGAATGTACTTCTCAGTGTTTTTGCTGCCTCCAGTGTTCAGTAGCTGCCAAGGGCATGAAGTGTAAAAGCACTGTGGTTTAGAAGTGCCTATGTGAAGCCTGCATTTCTTACTTTTCATCCCACTGGTGTGGTCAAACAGTTAAAATGAAAATGTGTTAGTGGGTGCACTCAGAAAGTCTGTGTATGTACCTGGGAAGGATGCCAAGTGTGATAGGGATTTCAAATTTAAGTCATTTAAGACTTTAAATCACAATCACCATGTGTCTCAGAATTACAGACCTAGAAGCAGTGGCTGTGCCCAAGTCCAGCTCAAGAGCCTGTAGGACCCAGAGGTAAAAGTCCAATTTCAGGATAATGACATTAGTGCAGCAGATTGTCTGGGTAAGTTAATAACAAGTTTCATTAGTCACTGGGTGGTCCAGCTCATTTGTGAAAGACTATGGGGGAACAGAGGGGGAAGAATTGTGTTTGAATTGTTCTTTATTGGAGTTCAAGTCCTTTAGCCAGAATGGCCTGGAATAAATAGCAAGTGCCAGGCCACTGCCATTGAGATGTTGTTCTGGGTCCCTGTGGCTGGAATCAAGCTTCTGCTTTCTGACAGCTGCTCTTCTTTCCTTTAAATGTACAACCCATTTCATTTCACATTGTTCAGTGGCTAATGTTTAAACACTGTGTGCTAGTGGTTAAAAAGAATAAGGAATGCGTGTAATTAGGAAGCAGAGAAAGCTGCTCTATGTTATGGAAAAGAAATAAAAGACTTTCTACAACTGCAGTTGACGGTCCTGCCATAATTATCTGCACGTGATTACTGATTGCTTAAATATTTTTCTGTCAAAAAACTTAGTAAAGAAAATTATCTCAAACAAATGCTGTATGCATTATAGGTGAAAGGACTTAGCCTTTTAGGTTTATTAAGTGGTGGAATACATTTCTTCAAACATTTTCTGCTAGAATTACATTAAACATTCTGTATGCTTCTAGTTCACATATTTAGTGTTACCTGGTAGAGCTGTAGGTGTCACCTGAAGCTTAAATCAAAAAGCGTTGTGCTGCTGACAGGTCTGAAGGCAGGAGGAGACGCAAGTCCCATTTACAAAATGAAGGGTTTAATACATGCTTATGACATTTTGTCTAAGTGACAGATTTCTAATCAAAACCTTTACTCTTGCAGGTGGTTTAGAACCAAGGTTTATTGCATTTTATGAGCCTGGCACTCAGTACTTCATAAGCAGTTTGGCAAGTAGGTGTTCACAGTCAGTGCAAGTGGTGATGCTTATCTGTTGTGTTCTTAAGTTCAAGTGTCCCTGCATCTGTGGGAAAGTGATTTTGCAATTTAAAGGCAGAAGGTCAAATTTAATGAAATGTGGAGTCATAAAGGGTGCATATCTAGGTGATAGAAAGCAAAGCTGATAGAAGGTGGCTTTTCAAGGAAAGGTTTATTGCAACCCTCCTTGAAAACAAAGGTAGTTTTTATCTCTTTCTGGCTGTTTTCTTCCTGCTCCTTTTGTTATTTTCTGTTTCTCAAAATAACAGCAAGTACATGATCTTCTCTAGGATGTTCTTCAGAGTATTTCTGTCCTAGGACTCTTTATTCTTTTAACCTTGAGTTGAAATTATAATTTACCAGGATAAACTAGTCTTGTACTTTGATAAAAGAACATGAGAGTGTACCAATACATGACTCCTGAACAGAACACTGGAGAGAACAAAAGTCTATGCGTCTCTTGATGGGAACAGAAAAGAGACACTAACAGGGAAAAAAGAAGGATGGACTGGCTTGTGAGAAAGAATATTTAGGATGGAAGGTTGAAGGAATTTTTATCATCTGTAGATGCACAAAGTAACTGGTCATTCTGAAATGTTTCATTTCCTGCCTAAGTATCATTTCTGTGAACAGTTTATCAAGCCATTGCTCCGAGCTGTGGGAACATTTTTTTTTGACACTTATGCAGGAAAAATGGAACAATAGCTGGACAGTTCTTGGTCCCTCTGAGTTGGGCTTAGCGTTGGAACTAACATCATGATTAGACCTTTTTCTGGAAAAAAGTGTGTGTGTGTATGAGATTTGCTCAGGTTTTGAGCAGGCCATACATCCAGCAGAGGTGGAGAGAAGTGTATGTTAGAACAAAACAATGGAAACTGAAAGAAACATAAGGCAAAGAGAAGTAAGTGATAATGAGGGGTGAGGCAACTGAGAGAAAAACAAACTAAGTGGAAGCAGTGGTAGTGAAAAGAGACTAAAATGAAAAAAGAAAGGTGCCAAGGTACCAGTTATTAGTAAATGAGGAGAAAACATTTCTCAGGATGCATGGCTGTCTTAACGTCTCTGTGAGAGAGAAAACATACAAAGCTCAGTAGAAATACTCAGGAGATGGGTGAGAGTGACAGCTCTGCACTCCTGCAATGCAGGGCGAGGTGAGCAGAAAAACCTGGGGCAGGAGGTGAGTGCCTTAACAGAGCTGAGCGCCCCAGCACAGAGCTGGCGTAACACAGTCAGTGGCAGTGGTAAAGTGATTTCCTTGCTCTACCCTTCCCTCCTTGTTTCAGTTCTTGAGCACTGAGCCAAGCTCTCCTACTCTCAAAGACGATGATACCCTAACAAAGCACAGGCTTTGTCCTGGTATTGAACCTGGCATTGATTTAACCTTGGTGGGACAGAGGAGCATCAGTTTCGCTGTCTCTCTCCCAGGAAGGCAAGCAGTGTCTGTACTCCAGCCTTGCACAGGAGTTCCAGTAATCTTTAAATTGTCACTGGGACCCTGGGAACCCAGCTGGTAGTGACTGCTTAGGGATTCCTCTGGATTGCTACATCCCTTCTTGCCAGGGGCATGTTCTGCTCCTGCACCTCTTCTCCAGTGTCTGAACTGTGATGGTTGCTACAGCTTCGGGCCACCTCTCACCAGAGGCTCTGAAACTGGGATCCTCAGGCTAAAAGAAGAAATTGTAGCACACGTCTTCTGAAAATAGAGCTAAATTCAAATAGGTTCACAAATGAAATACGGATATTTAAAGTGCTAATGTCTTAAATAGGACTCAGAATTAAATTATTATGGAGCATTAAATGTGCTATCCTTCCAAAAGCAGTAATATCTGCCATGGTTTCCTTTAAAACTTCATTTTTGTAAACTCTGGCACTGGTCATACAGGTGAGAGAAGTGCCAGCTTGAGCTAATTTTGCAAGTGCAGAGGACTGGGATTTGAGGAGTAACAAAAGGAGGCATGTAGTGGACTCCTGGAAGAAATCAGTGCATTCATTGCAGAAAAAGGCATGCTGTAAAAAATGGGAGTTCCGTGTATAATTTAATATTATTACCTGTGCCTTTTGGGTAGGTAGGAGTGTCATTAGGTAGCAAATAATCATGCAGTGTTTCTTTGCTAAAGTGTATCTTTTCCTTTGCACTGGCAGAGTGCTGCCAAGCCAGGAGCCATCAATCTGAGCTTTGTTGTACAAGTCTGCCTTCTTTCTAGAGCATTCAACTTTTTGTGTACTTTTTAAGCATCTAGCTTATTTTTGTGAAAAATGTATTTGCTGATTGTCAGAATTCTTAATGCTGTTTGAAATGTATTAGGCCACAGTGCTGTGGATCTTGCCATATGCATTGTAGTTTGCAAGGAAGTGATGGGTCCAGACATGCACAGCTAACTCCAGAGTCAAGCTATAGTTTAAATATTGGCAATTTCTGTAGTGTTCTCTTTGTGATAATTGTAGATCATACACAGAAGCTGCCCTAAACTGCATGTGCCCTAAGGCATACTGATGGCTCTATGTTTTGGATGTATAGATAAAGAAAATACCCACAACCTATCCAGCAGTTATTTTTGAATGTAAATAACAGAAACCTTTGCTCTGCTGTGCCAGAAGAAACTCAAGGACAAAAGATTTCTTGAAAAGAGGGCATTAAGTAATAGTAATGCAGTAGTAGTAGCTTAGCTGTTTATGACTAGAATCTGAAATGAAACAGAGCTCATATCTTGGCAGTGTTGAGTCCTGTGTGCTTCTCTGATGAGTCTCCTGGGTTAGACTCTTAAGAAGTATTTACATGCCTAGAGATTTAGATAAGCACTTGGTGGGGTGTTCAGAAGCATCCAGGTCTCTAATACCTCTTGGCTTACTTAAAGCAGTATGGGAGTGTGTGTAGGTGCATGTGCGTGTATATAAAAGCTGTTCATTAATTCTGTTATTTTGATGCAAAATAATACAAAATTTGATAGGAAGTGGCATTCCATCCCAGTCTGCTGAGCCACTGAGTTATTTCACAAATACTGTTATGCTTGTATCTTCTTTTCCTATGATTTTTTTTGTTTTAATCTTGTTTTTCATTACTTGTTTGTATTCATTTAAGCAAAGGGAAAAGTTGTTAATCCTTGGGAGTTCTGACTTGCATGGAAAAGAATATCCTTTGTCACATCATTTTACAGAATTTAAGTGTTACCACTCAAAATTTGAAAACATGGAATCATCTAGTCATATTTGTTTTAACATGGAAAATAGATATAATCACTTTACACTTTTGTACAGACTGTGTACAGTAAAATCTTTGTTGCATAGATTGTACACTTATCGTTTAATGTTTTGCAACAAAATCTGGAATTGCATTCCCATAAGAACTAAATAGTGTAACTCACAATTTGTGTTCCATAAACATATTTTTCCCTTGTTTTCCCTGGTCAGAAATACAGATAGAATATTTTCTTTAAGCCAGCATTCCTCAGGGCAAAGAGTGGACATCTGGAACGCTGGCATTCTCATTTTAGTTAGCAGTTGTTTACTGTGCGGCCAAGGACAAGTTTAACCCAAATTCAAGTATTTAGTCTTTCAGTTCCTCCCCTGCATTAGTGTCGTATTAGGAGCTTGGATGTGTGTTTCAACCTGTATGAATTTGTTCCCCATGTTTCCTGTAGCATGCAAAGCTATAGCAGTGGCTAAAATGTAGCTCTTGTTGGGAGCAGAAAGTCTGGAATCCAGACATGTGAAAAAGCAGCACAAGTAGCACAGGCTTGCTTTTAATGAGAGGCTCGAGACCTTTGGAGTGTCACAAAAGGGGTGAAGCTGTCCGTTACATTGTGAGGAGAAAATATTCTGAAATATGCTGAGACCTTTCAAAGGGCATGCTTGCTTAGACCAAGAGACAGCACCCTTCTCAATGTGCAGACTTATTTGTAAGTCTAGATTGCACAGTCTATATTTACACATACTTTGGCTGGATTTAGTTAATAAGGTTAATTTAAAAGGCTGCACGATTGTGTGCAGACTAGATCAGCTGGGTACAGGATTTTGAGTGTTGACTAAGCAACAACAAGTGCCCAGCATTCCTGACCCTACTTAAAATTCTCTTTCTGGCGTAGACTTACTTGTAGAACAACTTAAAGCAGTATCTGAGCTAGAAATGAATGTCTGATATTTCTGCTACTAAATTAATAAAAAAACCACCCCAAACCATATGTAATTTTTGCCTAATTCTCGTAAAAAATTACATACAAGAAATACACTAGGAAGAGCAGAGGAATCATATGGGATAAGTTCTCAGTATTGCTGTCAAAGAAGGGAGATTAAATTTTTAAAAAACAGATATAACAAATATCAAATTGGTTAATAAATAATATTTCAGTAGGTGTCATTATTGACTTTGATAAAATGCCATGTGTGGCATATCGGTGTGTTTTTAGAGATGACTTAGTTGTTTAATGCCAGGTGCTTCATCTTACCTAATGTAGACCTTTTCTGAGAGCAGGAAGTGTTACTATATCTTTTGCTGATTTCTTGAGAGATAATGAGTTTCTAAGTCACATCCACAGAATTTTTCTATCTGTCAAGACCTTTAGTATACTCATATCTGTTTCCTGTTTGTTTTCTTTCTTTTTTGTTTTGGAAGAACAGGTATCAAAAACTATTTAATGCATCCTGGAGTTCCTATCAGCAGAAAAAATTGCAAGGATGCTGGGAATGTAGAGCCCTGGTCAAACACCCACATCACAGACATTGTGTGGCAGATCTTTGTGTAAAGCCCTCATTAGCTTTGTCAAAATGGCTGCCCATCCTTTTGAAAAATTTCTATTGTGATAATCCTCCCACATGGCACAATCTTTTGTTTAGACTATGTAAAACCAGGCTGTTCAACTAATAACACTCTATACTATTTTCTTCCATCTTTTTTTTTTGTGTTGTGTAAATCCTTCCTCAAGGAAAGATGCATTCCTCAACCAGTAACCTCGTTTGGCATGTTCTTAGGCTCTGTGCCTTTTTCTTTGATGGGGTTTCCAAAGCAAAGGCTGTTGATTAAATACACTGACGTGTATCCAGGTGTCGTCAGTCCTGAATCATACAAGTTGATCTAAATTAGGAGAGTTCACACTAAATGGTACAATGCAACTGATTTATAAAAGAGTTGAGAGCAGCAGAAATTCTTGTCTGCACAGGTATGAGTGTCTCACACAATCAGTGGGAAAGCAGAACCTCTGGTTGATGGGTTGGTGAGGGGATTTTGCTTGTGGGTTGTCTCAGAGATGTATCTGGATTGCCTGCTGAAACCCCTCCATCAGTGGGGAGTGCTGTCATTGCTGAGTTTTCCTGTATGTACCGGTGTTTGTAAGGGCTTTCTCCATCCCAGAATACGGGATTGCACTATTTGAACTTCCTAAGTAGAGCTAAGCTGCCACTTCTGACCCTTTGCCAGAGCTGTGCTGCTGCTGCCCGGCAGCTGCGGCTGTTCATGGATTCCGTGTGGGAGCTGCAGGCCTTGCGTTCCCTGCTGTCAATGGGCATTTTTCTCTGCAGGAGCATATGGGGAGTTTTGATGGACTGTGTCCATTCCTGTTGCTGCTGGCAGCTGTAGGGTTGACTGTAGAGGTCCCAGCTGATTGCCTGGCTGGGCTTCTCTACGCTTTGGGTCATGCTCAGCTGTGAAGAGTTTGCTCCATGTTAGAAAGCAGACTGAATAAAAATGCTTGGCATAGATCTGCACGTGACCCTTTAACAGCGACGTGCTCGATGCTGAGCTCGTGCTGCAGTGGCAGCTCACAGAACATCTCCATGTGGGAGAGATGTGGTTGGGGACCCTCGGATCTCCCTTCCCAGCCAAGGCACCTTGCAAACACCTTTCTCTTCTATTCCTCTCCAGCTGGCGTATCCTTCTGTAACTCAAGTTTGTTTGTCTTCCTAAAAATAATCTGCTGTGCTCTTGCTCCTGTTTGCCTGAGAAGTTACAAGTAATCAAGCAAAGGGTTCATAAATACTACTGAGACAGGAATGTTCTTCATGAACATGAATATAAACACTCTGGCAGTACTCTCATGCATTTCTTTAACTTTGTTTGTATGATTCAGAGGTCTCCTGGTAGAAAAAGTATGTTTTACTTCTTGGGACACAGGTCCTTGAGATTGCTAGTGTCCTTTAGATGGCCTGGATTTGGGATTTTTCCTACCAAAAACTGTGCTGTGAAAAATGAGATGAGGCTCAGTTTTTATATTTCATCTTTATAAGCGGTATGAAATTTTTAACATTAGAAAATATGTAAGAAATATTTTCATATTTATCTTGTTGTGTCTTTAAATAAAACACATTTCTCTCTATATATATTAAAATCCTGCATATTTTAGAAAAATAGTAACATTTTTGGTATTTTAATTTTGTTGGCTGCTGAAACAAGATTTGCTATTGGATCCATCAGAATTCCCTAAGGAAGTTGATAGTGCGAGCATAGTCGTGATCTGTCTTTGAAATACAGGCACATCCTACAGTTATTTATGTTTCTACTTTAAATATCTGAGAACAGACATCTTCAGTGAAACAGTAGGATGTGAATTCCTATGCCCATGGATGTAGTTTTCTGGAGTTCTGGTTCAGATGCTTGTGGTGGGTCATGAATTATGGGTGAATCATCCAATTTTATGCAACACTTATTTGTTTCCCTGAATTTCTATAGAAGTGTACTCTGCCATGGGTACTGACAGAATGCTGCTTGAATTTTGTATCACCAATATGATTATAATTTTTAATGTGTTCATGTCTCACTAAAATTTCAAAGTATTATTACATTTCATAATTATGTATGAACCATTACCAGAAGAGAAAGCTGCACTTTCTTAAACACCTGTGTACAAGCATTGTTAAACTCAGAGATATTTTACAGCAGTTACGCAGCCATGGGAGCAATAACAAGTATTTGACTTCTAGGGCACAGCTTCTTGTACACCACAATTTTGATTAAATAGCAGTAGGACCCAATTCAACTGCTTGATTAATTTTTTCAAAAAAACTCCCAGTTCCCTCTGCTGCTGTCAGAAATATTTTCTACCATTTTACAAAGTGCTTTGGGGAAATCTGTGCCACTGCTAGCTGAAAGTTTAGTAGAAGAAAAAGTTACAAAATACTCCTCGAAGGTGATGACCCTCTGAGCTTGACACTGTGAGGTGCTGAGCACTCAGGGCTTCATCCAGCAAAGCACTTTAGCACCTACTGAGGATGAACTTAAATGATTTGCTGGAGGTGAGCCAGAGTTCTCTGTACTTGTGTGACTGAAACATCTGCACTTTGTAGTAGACCCTCTATTTATTTTGGAGGGCAGAATAAATCTTTTTTCTTTAAAGTGCATCAGAGCAAGAGAATTTTTGTTGTCTTTGAAAACACAATCTACAAGAGTTCTTGCCGTCATTTAGTGCTTAACCTCTAAAATGTGGGATTTGTATTTTCTCCAAAGCATTAGGACAGAATGAGCTGTGTCAGTAGAATTACAGGAATGAGTCCAAGTACCAGTACACTTTTATAGTTTGTTTTTTTTCTTTATTGTTGTAGGGATATTTTAGGAGAGAATATCTATTTAGATATATATCTTACCCATTTTCAATTGCAGATGATTTTGTATCAAGTACTGTGTTTCTTTAGTCTTCTGTTTAGATCTGTATTTGAAAATGTGCATCTTAGTTTATGTTTCTTGTTGTGGGGCACTTCTTTTGCTTCTGAGCATCCAGACCTTTAGAAAATCTCTAGAAGTCAATCACAAGGCTGCCTATTAGCAGCTCATTCACCTAATCAGTAAAGCAGAGTATTTTATTCTTTTTTTGTTTAAAGAATATTTTTCTACCATGGTGACAAATTTCGTGCAGCTGGCTCTGCCGGTGTGTATTCCTTTAAAGGTGTACTAAGATGCAAGACATTAAGTAAGCTGACTTGTAAATGCAAGTTCATGGTGGTCTGCACTGCATGAACTCATAGTAACCTATTTTTGAGTGTTGGATTTTGCAATTTATATGAAATATAGCAATCAGGAAAGAGGAAAAACAAGTAATATACATAGCATTGTAGTAGAACTTGGAAGCACAAACCAGGGAATTACAGATATTTGAGGTTAAACCACTTTTGGTGTAGAAAAGAGGCTGAAATCTTGGTCTCTAATCTGATAGAGCGTTCTGGAAGAGGACAAAGAAGAAAATCTCTCCTTCCCCTCAGGAGGTTGAACACTGCAAGGAGATTTGACTTTGTCTTGCCAGACACCTTATTCTTCCCTTTGTTTATGGCAGGCTTAAATAAGATCCTTGAGAAGGCTGTTAGTATTGTCACATTGCATTAAACCCAATCAAACAGTTACATGGCTGCAGGGAAATCGCTGGAACTTTTAATGATTTATTACGAGAAGCGTAACTTATGTGTTAACCATGCTGGAATGTAACATTTTGTACTAAGTACTGTATTTAAGATGTATTTAATGCATTTGTGCAGTTTGGCCCAGTTCTGTTTCTGTGGGAAATGTAGCCATACAGTTACATTATTTCCTGGCTTTCTGTGTGTTAACTTTGGGATGAATCTGTTCGTTTTCCCAGTTGATTGCTTGCTTCCTTTTTAGAGAGAGAGGGAAATAAATTTAAATTTTTTTCATAGCCTTGGCTTTTTTGTTAGAATAAAAAAAATCTAGGTTTTGCCTCATGAGTTTGACAGTATGCATATTTATGACAAATGTAGAAATTTTCTATCCCATTAAAGTTTCAACAGATAATTTCAGCAGATGGTTCTTCAGAATAAAATAAATGCTGTGACTTTGCAAAGAGTCATTAAAAGCTCTTAAGTCTTTAATAGACTATGGTACCTTTCATTCAGCCTTTAAATAGCATGGGCTGATTTCCTGACCAGGTATGTACAGAAGAGTTTTGCTGGTCAGCCACTTCTTTCAATAGTAGCTGAATAACAACAAAAAATCTGTGATGGTTCAGTCCTAGTTAATGAGTGTTGCAAAAGAAAGGCAAAACAAGTGAAACAGAAGGTCAGAGCATGTGTGCAAGTATTGGCTGGCAAGAATCCCATTGACTTGTATTATAAAATACCCAGTGGATATATATTAAAAAAAAAAAGTAGGGTAATTGTTTTGAGAATTTTATCAGCTCTCTGTTCATCTGGGATATTTTTGGCAGTTAAGTCTTACATTCAGTAACCTTCCATAGTGAAATAGGAAAAAATACTGTAATTCAGTGGATACAATGTACAAAACGTAAGTAAAATACAGCATTTTCCTGAAGCTTATTTGTTGTAATCCATGGAACAATGGGGAAATATACTATAGGGATAAATCTTAATATTCTTAACATAATTTTTCATTATTTTTGTTTTAAACCTTGATACTTTTTAGTCTAGAGTTTCGGTGAGCCGTTGATATTACTTTAAAGCATGGACAGCTCATGTGCTGTGTTCATAGAATCATAAATGGTAAGGGGCTGGAATGGACCTTAAAGATCATCTAGTCCCAACCCCTCCTGCCATGGGCAGGGACACCTCCCACTTGACCAGATTACTCAAGATCTTCTCCAACCAGGTTTTGAACATTGCCAGGGTTGGGGCAATGCTTCATCATAACAAAATACATCAAAAGAAAATTATATTATTTGGGAAAAAAAAAATAGAAAAAAGAATTGTCATGAGAAAAAATCGCAATATTAAGTTTATAGAAAAATCTCTTCTCAGAGAATTTTTTGGAATAGAAATGCTTTAGCAGATAAATATTTAGTCTTAAAAGACTGTAGCAAAATTGCAGCTTACATTTTGAACTGTAGCTGGATATCCAGAACTAAAATAGAAATCACAATATCCGGAGGGGTTTCTTTCAAAGCCTGTTTGTTTTATTCCAGATTTTTCTTCATATAAAGTTCTACATAAGCCCACCAGAGACCTTCAGATTGTTTATTACACAACATCATATTTAATTTTTCAATATTAAAAAGAACAGTAGGATCTAGCAAGACGTTACAAGCAAGGAACATTTGTGTACAAATGTCAATGTTTCTTCAGGCAGAAAGGTCTTCTGTTATATAGAGCATGCAAATTTTACAATAGAAGGTAGTTTGCTATCATGTAGCTACAAATGAGAGGTGATAATACAGATGGCTGATTTGAACGTGTTTCCATGTTCTTAGTTTAATGTTGCTTTTTTTTCCTCTCTTCAGTAACTCTAATATTTCAAGTGTGTTAAAGGGCATTGTACAGATACCTGAAAGGAAGAAATCTTTCCTATTGCAGAGCTGTTCCCTAGGTGTAGATTTTAATCCAGATGAAGCCTAGTTAGCTTCACCAGAAATAGGACTAATGAAAGGCTTTAGCTTCAGACCTGCAGTGGAATAGTAAAGAAGTGGTGGCCCTCCTGGTGGCAACTGCTTTTTTTTTTTTTTCACAGCCATGAATTGTGGCCCTGTGCAGTCAAAAGGTGCTGAATCCATGGCACCCAGGTTCTGAATTTGGAGGTGAAGGATTCTTCCCGTACAAGAGATTCCAGGCTCCCTCAGAGTACGTGCCTTGTGTGATGGTGGCAGTTTTGTCTTTGATTAGGTGACTCGTAAAGCCTGATGGATATTGCCACGTAATTACACAGCCCCTCAGCTGGGTGTCTTCTATTTATGTTCAAAGCATTTTGCAGCTTGATATAATGCATGTAAATGATGCTCAGCAAATAGTCAGGGAACTAAAAACTCAGCAGCTGTCTCCTTTGTGCATCCATTTTCAATAATTAATTGGGTATCTTATGACTTTTAATTGTGAGAAGGGTGATGCTAGTCTTACAACTCCTAAATTCAGTATGATCACAACAAAAGCCTTTTTGTTCCTAAATGCAAGAATAGTATAGCTATTTCCAATTATACTGATATAAAATAAACTGTAGAGCTGTAAAATTTAATTATAACCATTAGAACTTTATACCAATTTTTACTGTTGGTAGCTCAGACAACTTACAGACTTTAAGGAGTCATTCTTTATGGTTTGTTTTTCAAAGGACTTTAGAGCTCAGAGTAAGTACCATTGAAGAAGTGTGTCCTTGGGCTTGAAGCTGCAGTATCATTAACGTTTGCATAGAACTGGAAACATGTGTTAACATTTTCTTATGATCAGTGCTTTTTTTTCCCAGGTGTAGGTGTGTGTTAGGTTGTCTTCAGAATCTGTATGAAAGTGTCTGCAGATCGTGTAGCTGGCTCTGTGGATTTGCATTCACGAGTCACTGGAAAATAGATTTAGAATTTTATTATTGATTACACTTTCACAGTCAAGCAATCGTGTTACTTCATTACATTTATTTTTCACGAGCATATAAATGGATTACCTGTAATGGGACAGCTATGGGCTACTACTGAATGGGGGGTTTGCAACTGAAGCCTGAGAAAGGCAATTCCCCCACTGCACTCAGCCTTTGACAAGGGCTTCAGGAAACCACAGATTTCTTCCTTGCCTGCTGGAGAAAGAAGACATGTGTGAGGCTGTGGAAAATGGCATTGATTATTTTTGGAATTAACAGTGCACAGAAAGGAGACAGAAGCTGCTATTGTGGAGGAGCTGCAGAATTCCTGATAGGAATTCCTGCTTTTCATGCAGCCTTGTCATGTACCTTTCTCGGTCTGCTCAAGGACTCCTCAGACATTCCTGCAGAGACCGGAGCAGTGTCCCGCTCCATGTGTGACCTCAGGTCACTTCTGTGCTGTCATGCAAGGTGATGACCTGCAGGAACTCACTGGTACTTGGGCTTCTCCATCTGTTTTATCTGTCTTTGTGCTTGTTCTGTCAGTGCTCTGGAAGAGAAATGATCCTGACAAGTGTGTGTGCTGCTTGGCATATTAAGCATGAAGATTGTGAGTGCTGCTGTAAAGCCAATAGAAATAATTAGCTGGACGTCTCTCTTTGAACTCACATTTTCCCTTAAGCAGGACTGTTCTCTGACTGTGTGGTAGCTGTGATATTGATGCAAGGTCAGCCACTGCTGAGCTCCCAGCTCTGCTTCATCAGCTCCTCGCTGGTTTTTGGCAGGGCAGTGCACTCCTCCACACCTGTGCCGTGCAGGCAGTGGCTGAGAACAGGGAACCATTGCACTGCTGAGAGCCCTGACCCATTTTCAGGTTATGCAAGTCCCCAAGGGCCTTCTAATTCAGTGAGATGAATTCCCTTTTAGAAGGTGCTGAGGACAAACAAAACGCTTTATTGGGGACAGGTTTGGGGACCAGCAGGAGTCAAAGAGCTAGGCCTGGGTTTCACACGAGGCTGTTACAGTTTCAGTGATAAAACTGTAATTAATTAAAACAGAGAAATGTTAGGTATTTTTGAAGGAATTTAATATTTGTTGAATATGTGTTAAATCACTGTCATAGTGGAGGGATGCTTTCAAAGGCTGTTTCACACTGGGTGAGGATCTGGCTTTCTTTTCATGTTGTCACAGTGCAGGTACCACGCACTGCAAGAAGCAGATGGCTGAGTTCTGCTCAGTGGCTTCTTCCTGGCCATGATTTACTCAGGGAGGACCACAGTCAGGTCTGACAGCCTGGGGTTTTCACACAAAAGTTGGGTAACTTTTAGCCTTTTCAGAGGATTTACTGAAATCTATCTGAAACTGGTGCTTGGAGTTTTTGAAGAACACCTGGCATCCTTGTTTTGATCATAAAGGTGCTCAGTCACGGTGACAGCTGAGTCACAGTGAAGCATTTTTCACGAGTCTGTTCCTTCCACTGAATTGCAGACAACTCCCAGCAGCAGGAATGGGAGTTATATCCCTGAACCTTCTGGCACACCGGGCCAGAAGGCACTCAGAAGTGCAGAGCTGCAGAGACACACTTGAAAAGATGACTCTGGATTTACCTGCTGTCAGACTCTGGTCCCTGTGCTGAAATCTGCAGAGTACGTTTTGCCTGTAGTGTATGAACTCTTCAAGCACGAAAAATCATTTTTTGTGGGCTTGTTCTAAATTCGTATCAGGTATCCTTGTCTCTCTTGATGTGAGTGTTTCACTTCCAAGACTATTTACTCTTGTCCTGCATAGGTGCCTCAAATGTATGCTGGCTGTTTTCTGATTTAGAGTCAATTTCTGTAACTCTCAGAGATAATTATTCTATCATCAAATAGCAATACCTTTTATGTGTGTGTTATATTTTTCTTTTACAGTTATTCAGTGAAAAAATAAGTGGAGCAGAAGGAACAAAGCTAGATGAGGAATTTCAAGAGATGGAAAGGGTAAGAAAAGTCACATTATGTTTTTCAATTTTAAGCTGTTGCAGAATCAAAAATATTTCATGTTTCAAGTGATTGAATGGTATTGCAGATTTACATGGAGGGTGAACCCTATAACATGCTTCCAAAGAGATGAAAGGATAAATGCCAATTTATCCTTGAGCCTCGTCAGCTCATCCAGGGTAGAAGAGACATCCCCAAAGGCTGTTTGAGCAGAGGATCAGGTGCCACTGACACCTCTCGACAGTGAAGAGAAATTCCTCCAAGAAGGGTGCAGAGCATCAGGAGGAGCCTTCTTCCTCTGGCTGTGTGGGAGTTTAGAAAAGTCTGCAGTGTTAGTGAGGCTTTGTAAATATCACAAAGCCTTCGCATCTGATAAAACTAAGGATAAAAATCTCACTAGCTGGGTCAGATTTTCTTCTGGTAAAAGATTATATTTTTTAGTTTAAATCCGCATTCAGAAGTTGACATGAAATTGACATGTTTGCTATCCACTGATGAGTTGTGGTGCAAGTGAAACAATGTTATTGCCAGTTTCTGCTTTTACAGTTATGTGCTTTTTTTTGATTGCCCTTGCCTTTCTGTGCATTTTTTAATGTTCATAGTAGACTTACTTTTCTTTTTCAGAAAATTGATCTTACTAATAAAGCTGTAACAGAGCTTCTGTCCAAATCCACAGAGTATCTTCAGCCAAATCCAGGTAGGTTAGGAACAATAGGTGTTGGATTTTGGTGAACATTGTTTCATTACTTGGAAATTAATTCTAGATAAACAAAAGCTAATTAGGTCATCATTGTGAGGTGTCTGTCTGGAGTTCTGCAAAGTTCTTCTAAGCAAGAGGGAGGGAGGGAGGCTTTGGCTGTACTTGGATCTGTTCTGTGTTTGCTTTCTGCAATATTTCTAATGAAGGAGCTTACAAGCAGGACTATTCAAAGGAATGTGAGTGTTGGTAAATATTTGCCTGGAGAGATGGTGCTTTTTCAGTTGGGAATAAAAACCAGTTTCATATGACCCATATTGTTGAATGGAATCTTATTTCAATTTTGGACTATGAGGTACTGACAACAAAAAAATTACCAATCTGAGATGAGCTTAGTGACTTGCATTGTGACTTTGCTTGTGAAATGATTTATTGCTTTAAACAGATCAGTTTTAAAACTGGTTTTATCGCTTTTTTTTTTTTTTTTTCCGTGTCCCTCTTAGCATACAGAGCCAAGCTGGGAATGCTGAACACTATGTCAAAGATCAGAGGACAAGTTAAAACCACAGGCTACCCCCAGACAGAGGGACTCCTGGGAGACTGCATGATACGGTATGGCAGAGAGCTGGGCGATGAGTCTATGTTTGGTGAGTTTGTGCATCTCCTCTGCCAATATTTCAGCATAAAGTTCTTTGCAAAATATTGCTCACTCACATAACCTGTGTAGTTGGCCACTGCAGGTAAGAGGGAAGGTTAAGTGCAGGGATCAGGGGATGATTGATGCAGCTCAGGAACAGGATGCTTCTGCACATTTGTCCATCCCTCTTGCAGGTGGGTTTGATAACACTATCACTGAGCCTGTCTCATCATCCCTAGTATTAACTATTTTAGTTTGTAACTTGCCAAACCTAAGTAATTTAGGATGATTCTTAAATGCAGTTTATTTCTTTTAACCTTGATATAAAAATGGTTATACTCTATTTGAGAAGTAAACTAAGGGAAAAATTTATTGTAGAAAGAAATAAACAGTAACACTGGATGATTTTTTAAAAATAATGACTTATGCAAATACAGTAGGGAGAACAGTTTTTTCCCCCCGGTATCTGTTGGGGAAAAAAATCCCCAGAAAGGTAATTCAGAACAAAAATTTTCTAGTTCTAGTTTTTATAGGAAACAAGCATAACTTACATTATTTTCTTTTCTGCTCTTCAAGGGACTGCAGCAGATACAAAGATACTTCTTTGAAATGGCTGTTTTAAAAGACAAATTTTTTGCTTTTACATGTCTTGAGATATAAGAGCCTATTCTTTACCACAGGCCTTGCACTACTGGATGCTGGTGAGAGCATGAAGCAAATGGCAGAAGTGAAGGACTCGCTTGATATTAATGTCAAACAAAATTTTATTGATCCTCTACAGTTATTACAGGACAAAGATTTAAAAGAGATTGGGGTAAGTTTTCCAGGGTAAAGCTTCACTTATCAATAATCAGAGTCAAATCAAACTCTAATTCCCTGAGATATTTTTCTTGAAAGCAATAAGGTAAATAAACTTTGTTGTAATAGATTTTCTCTCTAGCTAAACAGTGACAAAATCTGCTTAGAAACAATGCCTGGCTATTTCTCCGTTGTCTAACTTACTCAATTTGCCATATTGCTTGTACAGTCAGTACAGGGATAGTGAAGAGAATGATATTCTTTATTTTTCTGCTGTTTTATTTTAGTGAACATTTTTATTAATGCTTATGAACATGTGAGTGGGCTGTGATTTGCTGCTAGTGATTGTCCTATCTTACCATCTCTGTCAGCCTAAAGCTGTTTATA
The DNA here is from genome assembly GCA_013397795.1 of Orthonyx spaldingii. Lineage (NCBI taxonomy): Eukaryota > Metazoa > Chordata > Aves > Passeriformes > Orthonychidae > Orthonyx > Orthonyx spaldingii. Next base: position 1,538,955 of record VZTJ01005619.1, on the reverse strand, counting down.
TTGGAGAATGAATATAACTGTTAAAAAAGGCTATTCAGGGCAAACACAATGATCTGAATAGTGTCAGAAAATGTTGAAGTGCCATATGTCACTATAGGAAAAATATAGGACACTAAGGAACACATTTTTAACCTTGAGAGTTAAGTTTTTCAGTGTTTTTGTTTACAATGTGACAATTCAAAGAAAGCCAGGCAGTCTTTGTCTGAGTCTGTTGATTCCAGTGTATTTGGGTAATAAGCAAGTTAAAACCCTGATGAAATGTGGAAATTAAGTTATTTTGTTTACACGTAAATGAATGTGGAAAGCATAGCAAAAAAAATAGCAATGTCTGTAGCTGCCTCCTTTGATGCATAGCTGTTTTCAGTTGTGGTTCTTCTGAACTGATGAAAGGAAATTGTTTGATGTTAGCTTTAATGAGCATTTTGTACTGTGTCACTTTGAGTCCATTCTGTGAGTCTGTCAGTCCCAGGATTTTTGACAACAGAAAAAGCTTGTGTACTTGTATCAGATAGAAATGTCAAGTAGATACCCAACAGGAACAGCAAGAATACAAGATTTATTGGAGCACTGCTTTATGAAGGGAATATAACACTTTAACTTTTAGTTGTCATATTGCAGATAATTCAAGACATGAAATTGAATTACGTGTAGAATATGGCAGCCCACAAATATTTAGGTTGGATCCTGCTTCCCTCAGCAGCTCAGAGAATCTGAACTGTTGCACATTTGGTGAAATGCATGAGGTGAATGTCTCAGATTGGCAAATCAAGGTGGCCAGTACCCCAAGTGCTACCAAAGGCTTCTTTATTTAAAATTCCATTTGTGTATGTAGCCCTACACTTACCTGGTGCTGCCTTGGGTCAAAGGGATGGACTGTACAAATCTCTGAGCCTTGTATTTCTGTAAGTCTGCATATATTTGCATCCATCACCGATACTTTTTAAATCACAGTGTGTTTGTTTGGGCATGTCCCATTTGGTGCTTTTCATAAATGTTCTGTCTCTTCAGCACCACTTAAAGAAACTGGAAGGACGCCGCTTGGATTATGATTATAAAAAGAAGCGTTTTGGAAAGATACCGGATGAAGAAGTTAAACAAGCAGTAGAAAAATTTGAAGAGTCAAAGGAACTGGCTGAAAGAAGCATGTTCAATTTCTTAGAAAATGATGTAAGTCCGTGCTGCATTTTTGTTTGCTGCAGTACATCCTGGAGGGGCAAATGTGTGGGATTGGTTAAAGCCAGTTCCATCCTTCACAGGAGGTAAGGTCTGAAAGCAGAAACTGTGCCTCTCTCTGCTTTTAAATCCCCTGTCAGAGAAGAACATAATGCACAGCAGTGAATGGGAGAACTCAAGAACTCAGGAGTTTCTTCTGGAGATAGTGACTCAGACAAGATGGCCACAGAGGTTTCAAGTTGGACTAGCTGAGAGTAAAATGCAGTTTGGTCAGTGAGAGGGTGAAGGTTGAGAAACTGGTATAGTCAAGACCTGCTGCTGGTATAAGCAAGGGCATGTACCCTCTGTGCTTTCTGAATTTTAGCTCAGTTTTGTATTCAAAACTTTGCTGGTGATGTGGATTCTCTGAATGATTTTACCTCTGAAAATCATTACTATTACTCTTTGGCTCTACCCATTACTCTATAGAGTGAGTTTGTGGCTTGGGCTCAGGTATGTGGACTTCGGGTCAGAGTCCAAGTCCATCATGAAATGATGTCTAAATAAGGAGCAGCTGTGGCCATTCAGGATAATCCTCTCTTCTGTCCACACACAGAGGAATAGCAGGATGTGCTTTCTCCTGAGTAGTTGTGGAATTGTGGGAAAAAGAGAACTGGACCTATTTGAGCCTACTCCAAAGCTTTCTCTTCTCCTGTAGATGCAGCATCACAGAAAACACACAAAACAAGAAATGTGCTGTCTTCTGTGAGCAAACTGCAACAGGGAGGAGCAGTGAAGTGAGAATATTTAACTGCAAGCAACTTCTCCCTCTATGCACACGCAGTTATAAACCAGCCTGTAGCTCCTGAACTGTTTGTAAGTGGGACACATTTGTTGCAGCAGTGTACAGTGTAAGGCAGTTAAGCCTCTTGCTGTTTTACCAGTGCAAGTTAATGAGGGCAGCAAAAGCTGGGACATGCTCTTCCCAAGAACTTCAGAACAGTTCCACTGTAGCCTCCACCGATTGCCTGGTTGCAGTGGATGTGTTTTATAATTCTGCCTTGCATAGGCAGCTGAGGAATGTTCCAGGTACTGTTTATCATTAGTCAGAGCACCTAACTGAGGATAAAACAGTGCAGGAATTCAACTGGTTTAGCTCAGCCACTAGAAAACAGATGAGTTTTGCATTCTAGTATAACTAATGCTGCCTTTGGGAGGCGGTGAGCTGGATATCCCTCTGAAGGTTTTTCCATACCCATTGCCTATTTTTTCTGTTTAAAGAAAACTCTGTGCTTCTTCTCTTCAATTTTCATGCTGACCCAGCTTCTCTCTGTCCTCCCAAAACATCTCGTTAAAGCCTTGTTGTCTAACCCCAAATGGTCTCACTGTGTTTGCGGAGATCTTAACTGCAATCACTTCCTTCTGATCCTTTCCAGTTCTCCAAGTGTCTCCCTGTCTTGGTCTTCTAGCCCTGAAGTCTGTTCTCTGAGCTGTGGTTCCCAGCCATCTTGCCAGGTGCCTTGCCCAGGCTCTATCCTGATCCCCATCTTTCTCAGGTTTTTGCACAGCCAGTTCCAGACCTCCCACATCGACACTGTTGCATGCACTTCTTATCAGATCCATCTTCCTGCCATTCCCACACAGCCAGTCCCAGCTTCATCTTCCTAAGCAGCTTTTAGTCCCTCAAGTTTCTCTGGCTCTTTCCCAGTCTCTTTTTCTCTCTCTCTTCTCCTAATCCACAATTCCATATTTCTCCTGGCTCTCAGTCATCTTGTTTGGACAGTCCTTTATCCATTTTCTCTGACCACCACATCCAAGCCCCAGGCACTTGGTTTGTTGTCCTCAGCTGTTTATATTACTCTCTTCTGACTGTGCTGGAATTGTATCAGCTGTTGGTTTGGTTCTTTGCATTTCATTTCTTTGTGCTATGTGACAGGGTTTGGCTCTCTTGGAGACCTGGCAGAATTTTTAATGATCTTTTTAAGTGAGTAAAAGCAGACAAAGTATAACACAAAATTGCCGTGGGTCCATAAAACATTTGTAGAAAGTTTACTCAGATATTTTCTTGTGATCCAATGTCTGAAGACATCATGATGGAATGGAAAGATGTCAGACTTCTTGGGGTCTGTCTTCTTAATGTTGTCTTGAAGAAGACAAATATCTGTTACTGTTCCATACCCCATACAGCTTGAACTTTTCAGCTTGTGTTAGGGGAATGAGATTATTTATTCATATTTTATCATGAATAAAAATATTTGGGTTTTTTCCTTTCTCCTTCACATTCTCCCTTTCCTCATCGTTCATATTTTTGAATGATTGGCTAATGCATGTTAAATCCAAGTAGATAAATCATGTTTCATTTATCAGTTTATAAATGCTGCCATCTAGTGAGGTAAGTCCAGATCATTTCAGAACTGCGATTTGTAAACATTGATAATAAACACTAATGGGTCTGAGTCATAAGAGCTGTCACAGTGTAATTTCTTCCAGCATTGATCAGAAAAGCTCCACTTTCACCTGCTAAGGGGTCATGTCCTATTAAATGTTTTGGGCTTGGGTGTTGACAGACAGCTGGCTTGGAAGTTGAAAGCAGAAGGCATTTGCACATTGTGAAAGGAAATGACTCAAGGACCCAGCCCTGAGTTAGTGAACTAGAAGTTACACCTCAGTTTTTTTCAGTTTCCAACTGGCAGTTTCTGTGATGTGCTCTTTTCCAATAACCTCTACAAGGTACTGTGGTCTTTTGAGGTACCAGCTCTGTTTTAAATGATCTGTTTGTTTATCCTTCAGCTGAATGTACTTCAGTACCCTTACAACTATTTCCCTCTCTGTCTTTCAGGTAGAACAAGTCAGCCAGCTGGCTGTGTTTGTAGAAGCAGCACTAGATTACCATAAACAGTCCACAGAAATTTTGGAGGATCTGCAGAGCAAGCTGCAAAACCGGTAAGACTGAACCCCTCAGAAAACACTGAACCTCTTTTGCAGCTGAGGCCCACAAGGTTGGAAAGTCACTGAAGCAAGAGCTCTTGTAGCACCAGCTCCCAGATGCACGTTTGCCGTGCTTTGTGCCAGACTGAGCTCCATGGCTTTAAACCCCTGCCACCTGGCAGCTTCTTGCTCTGCTGGGAAACTTTAATGTAACACAGGATCTGCCCAGGGAGCTCTGAGTGTGTGCAGTCTCTCCCATCTGTGGAGGTTAATGAGGACAGTCTCCCTTTGTTTGGAGGTTTATTTCAAATTGCAAACTTTGAGTTGTGTTTTGGAGGCTTTGCTGAGAAGTTAGCCTGTTTTTATTCAGATTAAGGGATATAGCAAAATTCTACAGCACAGTAGGGAACCAGCCAGCTGGCCAGGAGCACAGCTGAGCTGTAACACACTTAGGAAAGGCCCAGGTACTTTGTGTCATCCTAAGAGAAGGGAGAAATGCTGCTGTCATTAATGTGTCACTCAGAGAACCAGAGACCTGGGTGTCACTGTGGCATAGGCAGAGTCAAAAAAACTGCTTGGGGCTTTCAGCTCAGGGTGACCGTGGGGCCTGTGAGCACTGTGACCACTGGCTGTGAGCACTGGCATGAGGGCAGCTGTGTCTGCAGACACCCTGTGCCATCCTGGCTGGAGGGGCCAGGCACACAAGGAGCTCTCAGCTGGGGCACACACAGCAACAGGTACTAGACAGTTTTGCTGGCTAAAGGGTTGTTTCCCATTTTCCCTAATAACGAGGTGATGTGTGAGATTCTGTCCTGGATGTGTTTCTCCCTATGTCACTTGCAATTGAGCTTTCCAGAGAGCTCATTCCTACAGCTTGTGCTGAACTCAGTGGCAGCTGTGGGTGCTCATCACTTCTCAAACTCAGGCTGTTAAGCTTTATGCCTTTGCCAGCAGGACTAAAGTATTAAATAAATTAGGAACTTGTTGAAATTCAAGTATTGCACGAGGATTGGGCAGCTTTTTAGTAAAAACACACACTCTTCCCTCACCCAAAAAAACCCAAAACCAACCAACCAACCAAAAACAAAAAGCCATAAACCAAAACACAAGCCAACCAAAAGAAACCTAAAACCAAAACCAGCAGCAGATTTTCTTACTCCACCTTTCAAACAGCAAAGCACTTAACCTGAGCTTAAGTTCTGTAAGTATTTCTTCCATCTTTCTTCCTAAATCTGCACTTCTCTGTGTTACAGAATAAATGTAGCATCTAGTCGGCCTAAGCGTGAATTTAAGCCAAAGCCTGTAATAACTACAACTCTGGAAATTGGTGATAATCAGCAGCACAATGGGATTGCATATAGTTCTTCCATAAAATCATCAGGTAAGTCTGTCCCCACAGAATTAATGTGTCTCTAGATGTTTTGCCAGATGGTTGCTTGAGGTATTTCTTGTACCATGAGAATAGTGGATCCATCAGGCATCAGTGTCTGTGCATCTGACTCCAGATTGTTTCCCAGATTTGAAAACAGAATTGTGAAGCAGGGTTCCTGTCAACTGACTCTCATCCATCTGAAATTTAGGTGTGGCATTCTTCTTGGTCTTTTATGTTTCTGAATTGCCACTGAGGGTGGGAGGAGAGAGAGGGAGAGGCACTTGCAGAAAACAGTTCATTTCTTGCTAAGACAGATGCCTACAGTGGGTGTGTTTGATCACTGTCTGGAGTATCTCCAGGTGCTAATTTTTCTCCATAGTCTGAGACCATAAATGATCTGTACAGGATCTCAAATATTAGCTATGTAAACTTCAGAGAGATGACTTCCACCCTTAGTGATTTTAACATCTTTTAACTCTACTGTCCCCTAAATTATGCACCAGAGTGTATGCACTGATGAACTGAAGGACTTAGGTACCTGGTGGTGTGGGCTTAGGACCCTTTCCTTTGATTAGGCCCTGATTTCACCAAAAAGAAGTCAACTTTTGAAAGTTGTGTGAATCGTGATAATCAGTAAGGTTACACTACTCACTGAAATAGCTTTTCCTCATCTCATGAGTAAAATTATTTTCCTCTATCTCCTTAATGACTACGTTGTATAATGAGATGAGCCCAGTTAAAAAACCAAACCAATAAAACCCCCGAACAAACAAAAAACTCCAAGCAAAACCCAAATAACAATATGCAAAGAAAAGAGAGTGAAAAAGCCAGAGGTTTTTCCATAAACATTATTTGGAAGGAAAATAGAGGAAAAGTAGTAAGCCAAAGGTTCCCTTCTGTAGTTGGCATGGTATCTAGGATCTTTTCCTGAAGGTTTGTTGGTTTGGATTTTTTTTTCCTAACTCTCCAATTTCTTCTTCCCTCCAGTCTTGTTTTTTTTTTAAAGGTTGTTGGGAGAGAAATGAAAGAACTAAAATTGAAAGAATAAAACTTGGAGCTGTAACTTCTTGCTCCTTCTAATGTCTCTTCAATTTTCTTGCACTATGCTACAAGAGGAAACCATTATACAATCCATACTGAAGGGGCTTTGCAGCAGTTTGGCAGCAGAAATCCACCCAGCGAGATCTGATTCCTTGATTTGTTTGAAACTCCTCACGCTGCCTGAATGCTAAAATGAGTTTGTGTTGCTGTCAAATGTGGGATGGAGGGAGACAACCCTCTCTGCACATTCTCTCAGGTCACACCAATGCTTCCTAAGACTTGTGACACAAGGATACTTTTCATCCAAAGCACTGGAGATGTTTGCAGTGATCAGTAACTTCCTTGGTATTTTTCACAGCACATCTGGATGAAAGTAGCAAAAACATAGCAGCTTCATTGAAAATTACTGTAAAATTTCTTGGCCCTATCAGCTACTTATCAAATTATATAGGCTTTTTTTTCCTGTTTTGCATGTGCAGTGGAGAAAGGAGGTTCAGATTCAGCATTTGTCTATAAACTAGTGTGTGAAACTGCATTACAGTGATTTATCATTGCCATCCAGCAATTGATCCAAGATGTCCTTTAAGGATAATCAATCCTGCCTTTGGGAAAAAGACAGGTGATGACTTCTCAAGGTTGCTTCCAGTCCACTTAGTTGAAGAAAAATCGTCATTTTAATAGGCTGAAATTCAATGAAAACTGGAAAATAAATGACCAGTGATTACTAAGGTAGGGAAGGAGTGAGGCAGCACTTCCATTCACTGACGCCATTCATGGACTGTTGTGACAACTTTTTTTGCATATCAGTAAATGAGGGCTTGTCACTGCTTCACTATTTAGTGCTGTCAGAATGGAAAAGAAATAAAACCACCATAAAAGAGATGAAAAGGAGAAATAGGATATATATATATAATAATTGTTGCCATACTTAGGTGTTGCTAATAACATTAGAAAGACCATGTCTCTTGTTCTTTTCTGCCTGAAGAAGCTGTGGATCTTGTGCTTAACTCCCCAGTGGGTACAAGCCCCCACTGAAATCACTGATCATTCTCTTTTGTTTTCCTATTCCTACTCAAACATTGTCCATATGGATTTCTGTGAACTGCACTGGGCTCAACATGCCCTGCTCATAAATGGGAAAACCTTTCTGTCCCTTTTTAAAATCAGAATCATGAAACAGATTAGCTTTTTTAATGGTCTGTGATTTAGAAATGAGAACCAGGCAGTTATAAGCAAAACTGCTAAATGTCTTAAAGTCTCCATGAGGTGGGGAGCTAGCATTATAATCACCTTTTTGTTTAGAAAGCTGACCTCCCCATCCTACACAAAAAAGTCCTTTCATGCTTCATTTTCCCTGCTTCCATATTGACCCCATCAAAATACAGATCTTTAATTTCTCTGATACTGTCCCTCAAGGTAAGTAGTGTCTTGGTATTCAGCAAACCCGTGGAGATCTGCAGGACAGTTCAAAGCAACATGTGACACACTCAGCACAACTGTACAGTTCTGAGCATGGAAATTACTTTTCCCAGGTTTCACAGTAGTTTTTCAAGTATCAGCTTTTTGGAGCAGAAATAGTATTTTCCTTCGTATGGTCTCCACATGTAAGGATTATTTACTACTTATGACTTGCACACATTTGCAGTGCTGGATTCACATAAACCTAATTTTTATGTTGTTGTGAGTTACTTGGCTGCTTCGAGTAAATGCAGATCAAATTCTCTACTTCTAATTCATTGTTATCCTCATTAATGAGCTGGAGCTGTGAGCATCATCTGGCTCATTTTAGAACTCTTTAATTGCTGTATTACATCATGCCTTTCACTCTGTTTGTTTGTCAGGTTTGACTGTGATATGAAATATATGGATCTGGTTGCCACATGCCGGAATTTAACATAAACATCTAAGTGTTTACTCCCTTCAGCTATGAGGGAGACTGGGATTAATTATCTTAGCAAGCTTCCAGATTGTGATTATTAAAGTACAGTCTTGCTACCTGATGTATACAGCATGGTGTAGAAGACAGAGTAGATGCAGGTACAGGCAGTAACTCCCTCCCTTTGGGGAAAACAAACAAAGAAACCACACAGTCATTGAGTGGCATTCTGGTTTCATCCTGTAACACTCCAGGAATCACAGACAGCTTCTTGCTTACCCTGATTTTGTGCTGTCCAGATCTGAGTGGTCTGGAAATTAATGACAGTTCTTTTTTGACTGTGACAGGGAAGTAAACTAGAGAAATAAAGGACGTGCATATGGAGTTGCAAATTAACATTTGCAGAAATAGAAGAGTGCAATTTATTTAGCTGAAACCTCTGCAACATATGTGCAAGTATTTAACAGACAGCAAAAGGCTGGAGTGGTGCCAGCAGTTCTGTGATGTTAACCAGGGTGTGTTGCAGGCTGTCAGGCAGTGCTGCCCCCTTACCTTTATCAGGGAAGCTTTGTCTCATTGGATTATACAGTAGCAGCAGCTGCCTGACTCTCATGAAGACTTTGACTGATCCTGCAGCCTGGAGTGAAACTGCTTGTGCTGGCTGTGACCATTATTTAAAAGCCTTCCCAGGCTGCCAGACGTTTCTTTGCAGTTCTTTGGAGCTTAAAATGAACCAAATGTGATCCATCTCCTATCAGGTACCTCACTGTCAGGAATTAACTGGCTTGCAATAACAAATTAGCCCCATCAGAGCAGCTGGTGAAGGCGAGGAGCTCTGTCAGTTATTCCGATCGCTGCCTTCTGCAGTTGACAGTGCTGGAGAGCTGGTACCAGTTCTACCGTGGCAAAGGCTGAAAATAACTCAGCTATTTTTAAACACAATCAGTCTATTTTGGGTTCTAAACATGATCAGTCCATTTTTGCTGGGCGACTGGCTCATCATCTCTTTTTCTGTTTGGAGTGTTTCAGCAAATATATGACAACCAAGCTTTCACCTGTACCAGTGCATTAGAGTAGCTCTCATTTAGTTGGTTCTTGTAAGACTTTGTCACTGCCCTGACCCTTCCTCAGGGAGAGGAGGAGTCTGGCATTGTAACAGTGCTGCTCTGGAGAGGTTTGCTGAGTCTCTGTTGGCACTTCTCTTCCATTGTTAGAAATAAAAGCTCTCTTCTGTTGCTATCACGGGTAAAATATACCCGAAAAAGAGAAATGTAATTCCTGCTTTCCAGTTTTAACATCAGATATTGCCTCCAATTGTATTATTGTCAGTTAAAAAGATGCTTTCACCTGTCTGTTCTCATTGAGTGATCACCACTAGTTGTTAGCTGGTTTCCTTAAGAGACTTGTCATAATTCCTTTATCTAGAGAATGCCTGAACAGTTACTTTTTAATAGTTTCCTATGCATTACCATGATTAACAGATTAAAATTCATTTTTGCCACTTTAGCTATTATATCTGTATTGCATTGCCAGTTGCGTGCAGTTTTACCCAGTAAAAAATGATAGCTGGGAGAGTCAAGACTGAAATTTTTGAGTTTTGCTGCAATGTTCCGAATCAGACAACCTGAATAATTTAATGTAAGTACCAGTGTTCTAGAGGTGTCATGTTACAAGGTGTGGTACTCCTCTTTACAAGGCAGCAGCATTAAGTCTTTTCTCCTATTCTTCATTTATAAATGTATTTCAAAGTGCCAGACTTTTACTTAGATACTTTACATATGTTTTTAAAAAATCTGTTATGGCTGAACTACCGTTGAACCGTGGGCTAGTCCTTGACCACAGAGCTGAGCTTTACAATTTGAACATAAATTATTCTAATAAATTGTATTCTAATTATTCATAAATATGACTATTACATATATAGTGGTACCACAAATCCAAGCTAATTAACACTCGTCCATCAGAATATCTTTTGAAAAGGTCACTGCATTTACAGGGTGAACTTTTTTTAATGTTTAAGTGTGATTTGGAATTAAGATCTTTATAGGATAATGCAAATCACAAGAACAGCCAGATACTGTATCAGAAAACTGTTTTCACCTTAAAGTAATTTGACAGGTACCTTTGTTCCTGCCATAGCCTCTGCCTTAGTTCAGATGGAGGATGTGTGAAACAAAGGACTTGAGCACATGAGCTCAGGGAGCAGTAACCCAGAACTGTCTCTGCTCAGGTGAGGGTGCAAGCTTTACCACAGGAGTGGCTGGAAACCTCGCTCCTGCCAAGGCACGTGTGCTGTCAAAATCCAGGTGCTGCCTCAGGCTGCAGGGCTGTGTTTGTAGGACAGACCACGAGGCCCTTCCCTCTGGTAGGTATTCCCACAGGATCAAGGTGCTGCAGTGCAATTTGTTTAAAGGATTCCTTGTCATTTCCCCTGTTGACTCTTCTACTTCCTCAACTCCTGCCCTTCCAATTCCTCTGGTAGCTGCTCCAGAGAGAGCACATGGGTTTTGACAGCTGATAACTCAAACCCTCAGTTTGAGATAAGCATCCTTTTGAAAGGGAAAGAGACCAGGAATGAAAGAGGAGTAGCATCTGAACTTATGGGACAAAGAGAATTACATTTTAAACTTATCATCACTTATCTTGTGTTTCATATGTAGAAGCACCAGGTGTTAATGAGTAAAAGCAATGGAAAAGCTGTTGCTGTTGACATGACAGCAGGGGCTACATTTTTGACCCATTGTTTTGTGTTTAGTGGCTGGTGGGTGCTGTGAAGCTCAATTAATGTGGTTGTTTTTTCTGTCACTGGGGCAGGTTCATCAGTGCACATGGATCAGCCTTGCTGCCAAGCTCTCTATGACTTTGAGCCAGAAAATGAAGGCGAGCTTGGGTTTAAGGAAGGGGACATCATAACTTTGACGAATCAGATTGATGAGAATTGGTATGAGGGGATGTTAAGTGGAGAGTCTGGCTTCTTCCCCATTAATTATGTTGAAGTGATAGTTCCCTTGCCTCAGTGATTGTGTCATTCGAGCTGTGAACATGATTTCATGACTGAAATGGATTCACAAATGTTCTGTCAGTGTGGCATTCTGTGAAAGCCTTGCTATTTGACTGACTTACTGACTTTTGTATGCGTCTTTTTAAAATGTATTTATTTTATATTCAAAAAAATTTCACCTTCCCTGATTTGTCAACCTGCAAAAAAACCCATACCCAGTTTTTTTGCTTTGTGCCTTGAAGATCACTGTATGAAGTGTTTACTGGTAGCTCACTGTTGCTCCAAAAATGCATTTCCTTGCTATTATTGTATGTGGATTTTTTTTTATCTTTGGCTGCAATGATTTTACTATTGAAAACCATTTTTAAAAATACTGTTAGTGAAGCTAACTGTAACCAGTTCCTAAGTTACTGGTGTCATTTAAGCTCTTTTCATCTATCACACTGTAATTTATTGTGAACAAGTTAATACATCTTTTGCATTGTATGTTGACAAAAGGCAAAGTGGTTGTTGTCAATATGAAGATGATGTTGTACTAAGTACAAGTTCTCAGCATTGAAAATTCCTATAATTTACTGACCAAACTGAATAAATATTTCTGTGGGATAAGAACAGTGGTTGCTGCTTCTGTACTGATGGTTCTGGCACTTGTTTGAGCTGGAGGCCACTTTTGCTGAATATATCAGCTTTCAGTGACAAAAACACTGCTACAGTAAAAAATGCATGAACAAACAAAAGTATTAGTTTTATGACACCTCTGCACTGAAATTTTAATGATCTTGCTACTTCTCTATTCATTCTTTAGCATTTATGTCTGTTAACATTTTTTCTAGCAGAAGGAAAAGAGACAAATTCCTTGAAACTAAGTACAAACTGCTCCTAGTTCCATAGGGTTTGTATAGAACTCCAGTGAGAGAAATGGGTGAGTAGCACCGGTGCCTACTGCAAACAAATGAAAAGTCAATACACTTCTATTTTTTATATTTAGTTGAAAAGAGATAGAAAGGAGGAGAAAGAGAAGACTAGGTGGTGATGGAAAGATATGTGATAACTAAAAATATACCAAAAAAGCCTCAAAATTAAAGACAAATTCTGGCCTCTTAAGTACTTAGCCAGATGAAGATAGAATCACTTTGTTTTTCTGTTTACCATCGCCTGCTTTGCTTAGTAATGTAGAAGTGACCAAACAAAGGGGGCAGCCCTGGAGGAAGATGTAGTCTTTTGCCAACTGCTCTCCCTGCAAGACAAATTGATGGGAAGAGCTGAATTCTTTGTGGGCAAGCTGTCTACTGATGATTCCTCTTAAACTCATAGCAGTTCAGCTCTAGTTTAAATAAGTGATAAATATAAACAGGAGAGTAGAGTGCATTTCTGAAGGTTTCTTCACTCTGCAGTCCCTAAAATCACCAGTTTTATTACTTCAAAGTCTTTTGAACCACTCAACAGAAATCATTGAACAGACAGACCTTTATTATTTAATCTGCAAATATTTAAATACAAGACTGCTTTTATATACATGAAAAATATCTTTAATAGTTAGAAAAGTTTTAAGAAATAAATACAGCAAAGTTAGAGCAGCAGCTGCTTCTGTTGTTTGAGATGGAACAAGAATTTGGATCTCCTAAAATCCAAGTCTTACACTGGCATCTACTCTTGATATCTCAAAATTAGAACTTTTAAATAATGTAAGAGTTTAAGCTAGCATAAGGAAAGCCTCACCTTAACACCTGCATCCTAACACAAAGTAGGTCTTTGAATTTGGAACGGAACACTTTGGCAAGGTAAAAGACAGTCAAAATACTATTCCAGCATTGAGAGAAATCTGCAGGCTCAGCTGCTCCCCTCCCCTCCTGCTCTTAAGTGCAAGTTTGCTTCATGTGGCTCAAAGCCCTTCCTTTCCCCCAGGGCCAGCAGGGGAGCAGTTGGGTGGAGAGCCAGACTCACTGACTGTCCCCTTCCGAGGGTTACAGGGCAGGCTTTCCATGCACCACAGAGCTACCAGAGTGACAGGGAATTGCACACTGGCCCATGGACAGTATTGCCCCAGCTGTCCCAGCAGACAGACACAGCTACAGCCTCTGCATGGAGATTTAGCACATAAGGGCTCCAAAGAGCAGTGATTTTGATGCATTTTTCACTACAGTTGGTGCTTTCTAGTTTTGATTTTTGACTGAGCCTGTTTTTCTCTCTAGCCCCTTAGAAGGCTGTTTTGGGACCATTCAAACAGCACTGGTCACAGTACCTGCTCTGTCAGAATGAGATGCTTTTTCACATTTACAGGTTACATTATCCAAGTTAAGGCTGGCACAGCTCTGCTGTGATACAGTGTATCTAGGAATATACAATACTGAAACGGGAATTTCCTGCTGCTAAGACTACAGAAACAGTACATTTAATAACAGGCAGGAACATTTTTACAACTTGCTTTTAATTTTAAAGTGTTTCACTCTAGGAAGTGATCTAGACCAGTTTCATGTATTTCTGCATCAGGATCTGAGCAGGAAACATTTCAGACACTTATCACTCTTCAGGATAATGCTCTACTTCAGACTTGCTCAAGGTGCAAGGGTGTGATCGGTCCCATGTTTCCCACTCAGGCTTAAAAGAGAAATTACCTCTGGAGGAACACCATATCAGAATATTGAGAAAGCTGAGGCAGCCTCATGTTCATTGTCAAGTATTTAACATCCTCCTAGGGCACATGTTTAGCAGCTTTGTAAACCCTGTACCCTCCTGTTTCAGCAGGTCACGGAAACCAGATCCTTGTGTAAAAGTAAAAAGAAAAATAACTTCAGATGGAGCTTGTATTCTACTGCTCATTGTATCAGTGAATCCAAGGCCAGGGTCCACGATCAGAAGGTAGGAAATTCCATCATGTTACGGACAACGCTTCTCACAAAGACATCAGATGGGATATGTGAATTCCAAGTTCCAGGTATTACAGAAGATACCAAAACACATACAGCCTATGTCACCTGGGACTGAGAGGTGTTTTCAGATGATTGTCTACATCACATGACAGAACAGCTGGGATCTTCATTTTGCTGCAGAGAGAAAACATGAAAACATTAGGCTAATTAGCATGTGTACAAACTTAGGATTTCTTGCTGGTTACCTACTTGATCCTCATATAGGCAGGTAGATTTTTAGCACTTGGTAGATTTAGTTATTTACCAATAAAGCAAAGCAGATTTTCAAGAGGCAGTACATGAGCTGTACTCCACAAGTCTTTAAGTCCATGCAGCAACACATGAGCCTGTGCCTTCCTTAAGGAAAGGCTGTCAAACCATCCATCACTACCTGAGTTCCCAAGCATCAGAACTAAAGTGGCATGCAGATACATGCTGCCCTTGTTAGGATGGTAAAGCAGAAGCAAAAAAGCATGGAAACCCTGCCTTCCTTTAAAGCACAGCATGCATTCTTCTCATTATTTTACTGCATGCAACAAGTTCTGTTTGCTAAGCAGCCATTTCAGTACTACCCAATCAGCAGAAGCATATAGGTACTAATGTCAAAAGTTTAATAGAAATTCAGCAAACAGGAATGACATTGGAATTTGATTGAAAGCATTAGAATTGATTCTTACCATAAATGGCACACAACTGTATTGTAAAGTTGCTGATAAAACAGATTAGAAGTGTAAGGAAAAACGTTACTTTTACCATCACTGATTACCAAACAAGCCATATTAGTGAACTCAAAAAAACACCTTTTAAAATAAAAAGAAGCCACCCTTGAGGAGAGGCCCTACTCTGAATATGAAAAGCTTGTATCACTAAGAGCCCAAAGGGCAGAACATTATAGACCTTCTCAATAGCCTATTTAACAGGGTCTCACCATCCTTCAGTGAGACTGAAACTATTACAAGAATGTGCATGCAAGTCAGGAGACTGAAACATCCTTCAAGCCACATGGTATTGTAGTAACAGATACTTACCCAGATTTTGTTTGAAGGATAAAAAAAATAAACCAGCAGGCAGTAACTGCCTGTTTAGGTCCATTTTATTCAGAAAGGCAGTACTAAGGTACTTTTAAGTTAGTTTTCAGACAGATACATTATGGAAATACCTAGGAAATGACAGTGGGAGCTTTAACACCTAGTGCAGCAAGATGCAACTCCTCTTTGTAACTGTGTAGGATCAGTTTTAGGACAAGCTGTGGTAGTTTAACATATGTCAGCAGGAAGGAGAGTTTTTAGCTAGGCATCCCCTTGCTCTCAGGCTTTGGAGTTTGTACCATAGTACTACTTCAGGTCAAGACACAATCCAACTTGAGTCAAGTACAGTCTATAATTGTTTGGTTATGACCAGCTTAAAGCCCTCTTATTAGTTGGCTTAGACTATTTCAGCAACTAAAGATAGCCAGTAGTATATCAAAGTAGGAACATCCAATATGCATCAGTTCAGACTTGCATTATGGTCAGTCAAAAGCCAGTTGAAGGGGCTGGAGAGTCTTGCACAGGATATTACAACATGCAAGTTTGTAGCCAAATGTTTGTAAGTATATTGACCTTCAGTTCTCACTGAAGTCATCTTAAAAGCAAGCCAGGGACACTGGAGTGTCAAGTAAGTCACTTCATCCCACAGAAGTAGTCAGTGTTTGAATTCTGTTCCTGGGATAACAGCTTTTAAGTTAATTCATAGATATTTAGACGAAATGGACATTAAAGGTTGTATTTTCAGTGTGTCAGTAATAAAATACCAAATAATTAATGCTACTGTTTGATCATACTCAGAATAGGCAAAACTTTGGTTGCATTTCTGATGCGAAGCCATGCAAGCTACATCCTACGTGGGACAAGAGACTGCAGCACTACTGAGGAAGCAAGTTCTCTATGAGGTGACAAGCATGATTCTCACCATCTCACCTGCTTAATGATGCTCACAGGAACCACTATCATGAAACCAAACAACATTTCTTTTTTCTTCTTCTTTTGGTCTGACATCAAGAAAAACATTAAGAGTTGCTGGATATGAATAGTACTTGAAGAAGTATTTTCATTTAGTAAGGAAAAGAAATGGCCATTCAATGACTCTGCTGATAGCATATATTCGAACTTCAGGCAGCTTACCTGAGATGGAAACTCTGCTTCACTTCCAGTTATTTCTTCATAATCGTCATCTTGCTCACTTTCTTCTCCTCTGGGTACAAGCATTATCTTCCTTTCTGCGAGTTCCTACAATACAATTGAATTGCCAACAAGATTCCTCAGGAATTAAGCACAAACAAGTTTAGCATTAGGACAGTAGGAGCTGTTTATTGTTTCACTTACCTCACCATCATCTGTGATAAGTGTAACACCAATATTATCCCCAGTTCCCCATGACTTCTGAGACTTCCAGACCAGATCACTAGGACCTGGGCTTACACCAGCAGCTGCACCCCAGATCTGCAATGGATTCAGAGTGAGCTTCTGAAGAATCCTTTTCTGTAGTTAGATTACATTTCAGTCTAACATATGTATAGTTATTAAGTATTTTAATACCAAAGACATCCAGTAGGACAAACAGAACCACTGTAATCCCTGGCAAGTTCATTTTTTTCAGGACTACCAAGAATGGTGGTGAAGTTTTTCCAGGTGAAGACTGTAAAACAGTGCAGAAAAGGCTGTTTACAGCTTCTGCCTGATGTAGAGGTAGCCCTGCTTGGCCATACAGAACCTTTGAATCACAGAACCAGGCCATAGTCACAGATATGCTCAAGGCAGCAATTTGTGTGTGTAAGAGCCTCTCACCTGGGGTCACTCACAGAACTGTTGAAGAAGCTCCTTCACAGTTTGGAGTAGCAAGGGTAGAGTTCAGCTCTTTAATCACCATATACATGTACTTAGAGTATGGTTTTAGAGGTGATATTTATCCTAGTAGTACCTGAGCTGGAGTAGGCTAAATATTTTAGCAAGAGTGTGAGTCTGCACAACTTTTATCAAGTCACAGCAGTATGGGAAACCCTAAGAAAAAACTAGAACACAATGATTCTGTTAGAGCACACTCCAGTTTGGGATTATCCAAGTTCAGTTGAAGCTTTAAAGGAAATTTAATTCTAGATCGAGTTGCTGCAAGGATTTTTCCCATATCCACTTCCACATAAGAGCTTTAGTCCTTTAGACACTTGCAGTATCTATTTAGTTTTCCATATTACAGGAATCTCTACTGATATCTAACATAAGAACAGAGCTCTGAGGAAGTTTTACAAACCCAATACCTACTGTAACTACTTGGCCTGCCTGAAGAGTGAACCGTGACGGAAACTTGTAAGTAACATCTGCCACTCGTCCAATACGTCGTCTCAACACCCAGCCATGTAGAGGTTGATCCTGTGGGACAAGAAATTTCTCTCAGCATTACAGACCAACACCATATAATTCAAATACAATGTTCTTTCCAGACTCGTGGGCCAGTTTTAATCCCACTGCTGTAGCGTACAAGTATCTGACAATTTTGAGGAAGCAGACACATTTCCATTAAAGCCTCCCTAGGTTTTCTCCCTATACTTTAGGATTAATCTTAGTCCCACAAGCTAAGCCACACCTGTTCTTACCTTCCAGTATAGGTCATGATGCTCTTTACCAGGGAGATGCTGATAAATGAAGTTTGCCATGGCCACCTACCAACTATATATATATATGTACAAACACACATTAAAAACACCTTAAAACTTCACAGGTCACTGTGTATTTCAGGCTCAAATGACTAAACTACAAGCCATATTTTGAAGTCTTCATGATGAATTCTAATGGTTCTGAATTTGCAAACTAAACTAGTCAAAGAATTAGCTAATTGGCCTGATAAACCCTCTGCATGGATTAGATATCACCAACTCTATTCAATGTTTTAGCTGTTTTAAGTATTTTTGACTAATAATCTTTATCCAATTTACTAAAGCACCCTATTTAGTTCTTCAAGGGTAAGTAGTACTTCTGGTAGTGCTAGCCTGAATCTGATGACAAACAACTGAAGGTGTTACATTTCTGCATAACAAAACCCCCTGCACCTCCACCCAAAAGCACCTCCCAGACAGCCCGGGGAACAGAACACCTGCAGTACCAAAAAGGTCAGCCTCTAGTCTGTCACTAAGCTGAAGTCATCCCCAAGCAGTCAAACTTTGCAATGCAGACTTGAAAATGAAAGTACCTCATCAGAGTGGTTTTTAAGCCTGACAAATCTCCCATCTGCATCGATCTCTTCAATAGATATATTTCCAGTAGCTGAAACATGCTGAATAGTCTTAAGTGCAGCACTACGCTCCCTCTTTTTGGTTTCTTTGAGTTTCCTTTTCTTCCCATGCAGGAACCGTCGCCCTTGACTTGCTGCTTGAGTTGCTGTGCTGTGGGGAGATGGGCTGGGTGACAACTTTAGCCTAGAAGAGAGTCAGACAATGTTACCTGAATATCTGATGTGCTTTTTTCCTTCTCACACCTACCCTCCCACTGTATCCAAGCCCAACAGCTTCCTATATACAAGCTTTCCATGGGGTCTTGAATACAAAATTTTACTTTTATTGGCAAGAGTAGCTAAGTGGTTTGTTAGGCCTGGAAGACAGCCCCAGCCTGTGTTCAGAGCAAGCTTATATTGATAAGAAAAGATTCACAACTGCACTAAATATTCCTTTAGGTTCTTGACAGACACAATCTTCAGTGAAAGTAATTTTAAGTTTTTGACCCTTCTTAGCATGTATTGAGAGTTCATATTCTCACCAGGCATGCAAGATACCGTGTCTGCAAAGGCAGGAGTTGATCCAAGTTCTCAGCTTCATTCATGGAACTTGAGTGCTCTTTGATATACCTCTAACATGTAGCACAAAACTTTGAGAGAGTTGAGGAACTGGACCTTTGAATTTTATCAGCTGGATTTATGAAGTTACTTGATCTTACTATACCATGTGGTAGATGTGGGATCTAAATACCACTTACAGAAGATTCAGTAACTGAATTGCTGTACTAATGACATGCTTAATGTTTCTTGTCTCCTCCACATTCTGAAGGACAAGAAGTGTAGAGGTCTTGGATGAAGCAAGCTCTCATAATGAAGATCTTGTCATAGCCTACCTCTGTTCCTCTCCTTCCAACATCTTTCTGTACGCATTTATTTCCAAATCCAGAGCCAGTTTCACATCTAAGAGATGCTCATACTCTTCCAGCTGTGCTTGTGCCTGCTTCTGAGCTTGTTCCATTTCTTCCTCCTTTGCAGCCATACGCCTTCGATGGAGATCACGATCATAATCCAGCAAATTCTGTAGCTCCTGTATTCTGCTCTCCAAAGCAACATTCTAGAATTAAGGGGATGGGGGAAAAAAAATAAACCATAAGTGAAGATTAGAGAGAGGAAGCCAATATATTGAATTGAGAATAAATTAAAATAATTATAAGGTTGTACAAATAAAGACAGCACCTGGCTTTGATATTGATTAACTTGAGATACCAGAACATCAATTCTCTTCTGTGTTTCCATCAACTCCTCCCGAGCAGCATTGGCAAACTCACTATTTCTTGCTGCAGTTAGCTGGGCATTCTCCATCTGTGGATAAGTCACTGTTAGTCATGAGTTGCATATTACCATGTATTATAAAAAAGGAAGGAAAACCAAAAAATTTTCACCTGTTACACCTGAAAACAGTTATGTTTTACTAAACTGGGCAGATAGCAATAAAGTCTAGGTCAGAAAGTTCCATATTGCTTTCCAGGGAGGTTTACACAAGTTTGACATTTATGTCAGAAAAAGTCAGCAATAATCAGGTAGCAGTGAAATTTACTGGATTAGGATATTTCAGTTAGTGATGCAAGAGGACATTGTATAAATATTAAGTAAATTGATTCTCCAGAAGACTAATGAAGAATGTGTTTAGAAGCTGCTTGTCAAAGCATAGGGCTGCAGGATATTGGGTGTACAAATCAAAGTATTATCATTCTTCCCCAAAAGCTCCATTATTAAGGAGTTCCTGCATCATTACAAGCAGCATTGAATTGCTCTACAAGTAGCTCAATCTTGAGATGTCCCAAGAAAGGATAAAATGCTCCTACAAGAGGCACTTACAGAATTTTCTGTGAAAACAGAAGCAAGCATCTAAAGAAATTCCCTGAGTTGGCATGCAAGTTGGTGTGTGGGAAAAGTTAGGTTTTATTCAAGACTGAAATTACTTCATACAAACACAACACACCTTGGTCCTGAATCTGTCAGAAGTCTGAAATATGATCAACTTTTCCTAATCACTCCTGTATTTATGCTTGAACTAGTTTTCTTTGGGATCAAATGTCTGCAGAAATTTGCTACTGTCAAATTAGACACTGCTTTGAAATTCCGTAACAACTTATACCAAGAAGCTCTGCAGTGAATGCAGGGGCTCCATCAGTAAGGAGCCAGTGTGTCTGTGCCAGTGTGACCTTAATTATGTCAAGGTGCAGAGAACTTCAGCTTTGTTTCACTGTCATCTTTTACAAGCTCACCTTTGCACTGAACGTTCGCTCCATCTCCTCTTTGTAGCCTTGAATTTGTTCTTCATGTTGTTTTCTGAGCCCCTGCAGAGTAGCCGAGAGCTTGCTCTCAAATTCTCTTTGATGGCCAGATTCTACTTCTGCTATCCTGCTCTCATGGATTCTTTTTGTCTCCTTGAGCTCCTAGGAGAAGAAGAAATTTCTCCGAGAATAAACAAGCCAATACAGTTTGAAACTGGATTGAGTGTACCAGTTTCACAAGTCCTTCACTACTGAAGCAGATTTGCATTGAGTATACAGTAAGTCATCTTCGTGCATATCTTATTCATCCATTAAATCTAGCACATCCACCTTGCTGCCTCACTATTGTTTATCCACCTCACTGGCAACATTGCTGAAACTAATAAATGTAGCAAATATTTAATTTGTAAGACTAATTCTTTGAACTAGATAGATTGTTTGTTTTTTTAACTTCGAACACATGCATATACGCTTCAGTTTCTTCCTATTCTTCTTTTATTCAAAAGGTAATAGCAGTTGGTTAGAGAAACTAGAATTCACCGTCTTTTAAACCACACACTTTGAGATTCCTACCAGTGAGAAGGAAGCTGGTTTACATTCATTTGTAAACTATTCATTTAGTTGTATGTACTGACTTCTCTCACAAAGGTTACCAGACACCTCTGAGAAGTGTTAAGGAAGTTGGGAACACAAGTTGCTTAAAGGAGATTTAACTTCTTCAGTTACTGTAGGCTTCAAGTAAACATCTGGAATCATTTAACAGTAACTAATATATGCACTTTCCTTTACACAAAGTAGCATATTGGGATTTCAGTTATCTTTAGAAGAGCAGCCTAAGAAAATTCTCATGTTCCAGATACCTATTGGCATTATCCCAGTTAACATGAGGTTGTGTACTTCCTTGAACCTTCCTAGTTAGGTGGATTTTATGAGCTGATGGGCTGCCAGAGGTTGCTAGTTACCTTTTTAGGGATAAAAGCAATGCTAAGATGGGCTTTAAGTGCATCCAGGGATCATGGACACCTAAAAAGATGCCTTGTTAATAAGCTAAAACATACATCTTCATGAAGGCGCTTCTGGAACGTCATTTCTTCCTGCAAAGTTTTCATATGGTTTTCTAGGTCCACCCGCCTCAACATCTCACTGTGGAGATGCTTTTTAGTATCCTCCAGTGACAGATTCAGCTAGAAAAGACAAACAACAGGGTTATCAAAATTAAGAGGTACTTTTTCAAATTAAGGCAGCCAATTTGTTACAGGTCATTCAACTTCATTCCCACAGCAATCAAAACACTGAGTGAAGTGGGTTACTCTGTGTAAGTTCTTATTTCAGTGGGATCCAGAATATCAGCAACAGATAGAATCCTATTTAATTGTTATGTAGACCAGATTTCCCACAAGGCATAGAGCCCTTAATCCCACCAGCTAAATTTGACTCATCAAAGTAGACTTCTGATGAATCAATTGTACTATCCATATATATTCCTCCCCTTTACAACTGTAATTATTTCAAACTTCTTCTTCTGATACAATTTTTTGACACTTAATCCTCCAAATACAGCCCATGTTGACAAACTATTATACACTTTCAGTATTATACACTTCCCTGATGTGTTAGAGAATGCTACAGGGACTACAGCAGTATGTTTCATCTTGCTTTGACTTTAGAACAAGAAACATTACATCCTGTGGTCATAGAATTAAAGATACCTACACAGGTGGACGTTTTAAGGAAACCACCATCAGTAGTGTTTGCTTTCAGCAATATTGTGGAAATGTTTTTGTTTACCTGTCACTGCCATAGTTAACAGGCTTTCTCTGCTTTTAAATATCAATAACTAATTGGGGGAAACCAAGCAAAAACTGCAGGAGTAAAAGCAAAGTTTAGATTCCAATAGCAAGCCTTACACTGAGTACTTGATCCTTTAATTCACGGAGCTCATTCTCCAAAGTCCGGTTCTCATTCAGGGCCGTTGCTAAATCAGCTTCCTTCGCATTTAGCTGGGCATCGAGGTCTCTCAGACGAGCCT
The DNA here is from genome assembly GCA_013397795.1 of Orthonyx spaldingii. Classification (NCBI taxonomy): domain Eukaryota; kingdom Metazoa; phylum Chordata; class Aves; order Passeriformes; family Orthonychidae; genus Orthonyx; species Orthonyx spaldingii. The sequence goes on along the minus strand of VZTJ01005619.1, from coordinate 1,516,108 downwards.
GGGCCACGGTTAAATCACTTTCTTTTTTTGAATTCCTGCAAGGGAGAGTTTTACGCTGTTAAGTGCCTTTGGTGAGGGGGGGGTTTGTTTTCATTGTGTTTCCCTTCAGAAGGATCTGTGGTTAAACACAGAAGTCAGGCTCACGGTGACAGCACAAAACAAACCAGACAGCGCCCTCCGACAAGCATCACTTGTTATACCAGAGAGATTCCTGACCCATTTTCCAGCTCGTTCTGTGCGAAGCCCCTGCGGAAACCAGTTATTTTCCACGGCATTCCCAGCCGGAGCGGGAAGGGACAGCACAGGCCCCCGGCTCAGCGACCGGAGCGGGAGAAGCCTTCGCGGCCCCCCCGCAGCAGGGCGGCCGCAGCCCCGCGGGACGGCGCCTCACGGCACCCCGGCTCCGGGCCCCGCAGCCCCTGAGGGCAGCCCGGGGCCGCTCCCGCACGGGGCGGAGCTGCAGGCTGCCGGCAGGGCCGCTCCTCCTCCCCACGGCCCGGGATGTCCTCCCGCCGCACACAGCGAGCTTTGTCCCCCGGAGGCCACCGGTCAGCCAGGGCAGCTGCCCCGCTGCGGCTTTGCCTCCCGCAGCCCCTCAGCCACCGCCGCCAGTGGTCCCAGCCCTCCCGCACACCGCAGGAGTTACAGGGCGAGGGGAGCTTTGCTTTCAGAGAAGAGACCATCTGCAGACCAATGCCCCAGTACTGCAACCGAGGTACCACCTGGATGGCCAACACACCCCAGCTGCCACTGGCACCGCTGTGGAGAAGTGCGAGAAGGGCCCGCGAGGAGTTCCTGTCAGGGAAGAACACAGTGACAATTCCCCAGACTGCTCCAACTTGTAAAATCCTTGCAGTTGCCTGCTCACTATTCGGAGTCAAGAGTCCCTGCTCAAAACTCATATTTGAGATTACAAAGAGTAAAGGAAGTCCTCAATTTATTTTGGCAATGTCTGTTCTGCCAAGTGGTAAAGTTGCGTTAATTCATACAATGAGTTTTCCAGTGGATAACAGACCAGTTGGCAAGAGGCCAAAGTAATTCTGCAGGACTGATCAGCTCTAGAAAGCTTGAACAGCAAAGAAAGATTGGAAAAAGCTAAGGGTTGTTTAGTCTAGAGAAGAGAAAAGTGACAAGAGACAAAACAGTTTTTAAATACATGAAGGACTGATGCATAGAGTTAGGGAATCTGTTTTCCATGTCTGTTGTGGAAAAGGCAGGAATTTCCAGGCTTAAATTGCAGGGAGGAAGATGAGGATTTGGATGTTAGGGAGAGGAAACTGACAGTTCACCACTGAAGCACACTGCCTGGGGGGGGATATTCTGGAATCTCCATCATCTGGAATTTAAAATAAGGGTTACACAAAAGCTGCTGGAACAGCTGAAGGTATGGCTGGTTCCAGCACAGGCCTGGGGCGTGTGGCTACATCAGGTGCTTGCTCAAGGCCTTTTCTAGTCCTGCCCTTCAGAGACATTTATCGATTGTGTTGTGCTAGAAGGTATTTACTTTTTACTCAGACTCTAGGAGAAACATAGCTCTGCTAACAGTGAAAAACAAGATAATGTGCTGTAGTTGTAGTATTTACAGGTTTCTTTCTTTTCTAGATATTAATTATTCACCTTCTTTTGGGGTCTCTGCTACCACTACCACTTACTGTACTAGATATTAAGTATGTCAATAACACTACTTAATATTGTCTGTTTCATCCTACAATAATGTAAATTTCATTCTGCAATCAAAGTGTGTGCAAAAGTGAAACTCCATTAGTATCAGTTTTAACAGTCCACTTTCCAATGTAAGCATCTGACAACCAGGCTCAGGTTTCCTGGATTCTTTCCTGAAAAATATTGTTTTCAAAGAACTCTGGAGTGAGACATTTCATCTTTAAGAAGTTATTTAACAAGTCTGACTTTGATAAGAGCATTTACTACCCTTTTAATCTAAGTTTGGGGTTCAGAACACCACTTTACACCCCTTTGCAGCAAGCAGTGACAGTTACAGTACTCTGCAACATTCCATATGCCAACCATTCCAGAGCTAAGTGTGGCCTATGGACTATCGATTACAGGCAAAAACTTTGAGGCACTGCCAATCACATTCCTTGTAAATCAGAACGTCACATACGCTTGAACTGAAGAATTTCAATAATTTTACCAGAAGATTTTAGGTATGTTTGAAACAGACTCCAGTTAGTCAAGACCAGAGGATGTCAGCAGCACATACAGAATTCATTCCTACAGCCTCAGCTGCTACACTGTGTTTGGCAGGTTCAAGAGCAAAATGCACAGCCACACTGTCTGGTGGAGAAAGGAACTGGTCTTGTCTTTCTCTGTTGTGTTACTGCAGTTGCTTTGACCTTCCTGAGGCTCTGAATTCAACCAACATGCTTATCTACAACTCCTCCTCCCCAAACATCTTTGGCCTACTTCCAGTCACCATTGTTTAAGTAGTAAGAAAAAACCAAATGCAATCAGTTTATTGTTGTCAAAATCTTTGAGTCTCTTAATCAGTGATTAATAAGAGCCAATAGTTAATGCTGTTGGAAAATTATCTGGTGACATTTCATTCTATAAGAGTTAAACAGCCACCAGGTTATTTAAAGGGTGTATATATAAGGACACGATACCCTCAAAGTTTGTTCCAAGTCATCTGAGACATTTGCAGTTAGGCAGCCCAGATACAACACACATAATATTAGGACTTCAGTCTAGTCCTTTCAGAAACCAGTATGTGCCAGGTATCATTTCCCATGGGCTGTAAATTTAACCACTTCTAAGACCTATTTACTGTAAAGGAAAAAAACCCAACCCAACAGTCTAGAGGATTGCATATCTGCCAAGTCTAAAGCTTTATAAACAAAGCCAGAGTTATACAAACACAAAGAGCACCAGAAAAGTCTTAGAACAGGCATTACCCCTCTCCTCACTGTCCACTCAAGTTGCTGGTTAGATTTATGAAATAGATCTGTAAGCCAAAACCCAGCATGACTGAGACAAGCCCAAAAACTATGCAGCTGAAAACAGAAGCTTACAGTAAAAACATGTTTTATTCCCAACTAGAACAGCTACTTGAGTCCTACTGAGCCTATGAAGGGGCCATACTTCATACAGGCATTAAAAGAAGAATCCGGGGCCTAAATTTGCTCGGATACAGGTTTATAATAAGATGTAAGGGGCCTGTGGACATGCAAATTATTACAAATCTAGAACTGATTTAGGGGTACAGTGGGGCATTACAGTAACTAGCAGTGCTAGCAGACTGTATATTTTAAAGGAAGCTTGTTGGGATTGGACACTTGTTCACACACCTCTTCCTCCTTCAGGAGGATGGGATAGCACTTACATTGCCTTTGTTCCAGGCTTGGCGAGCCTAGACAAGATGATGATTCCAGGCTCAGGATACACAGCTTACAAGAAAGTCAAGCTAAAACAGCAGGCAGCTCTTCTCAGACTTAAAACCAACTAGGAAAACTTCCGTGCAGTACCAATCCGGACCAGGTAAGCCATGCTGCTCCCAGAACTATCTTCTCTTTGTATTCCCCTCGGGAATACAGTCTGAGCTAAACAGCCCAAAAAAGATGCATGATGACTCCATACAAACACTCCTTCCACTGCTCCATAACTTTCTAGATACTTTCCAGCATCTTGAGTGTTTGTAAACACAGGTGTGATGCCAAACCCACGCAGCTATGCGTTCATAGCCCAGAGGGACACCCAGCACCCCGTATTCTGCAGGAGCCCCTTGCGCATCTCAGGCAGGTGCTGAAGCGACTCCACAGCATCGGAGGTACTCAGCAACGTCCCCCAGCACTCCCTTCGGGACAGGCATCCGGACCTCTCCCGATCCAAGGCTCTCCAACCCCAGAGGGCAACGCCTTCGGGGTTATCACGCCCGCACGAGCCAGACACGCGACATCACCGCGCCTTCCTCCCGCCAGAAGCATCCCCTTCCCCGCACGCTGCAGGAGCCCCGAGGAGGCGGCTCCCCGGGGTGTCCCCGGGCACGGAGGCCTGCTCGGGGCCGGAGCACCGACCTGACGTGCAGCTGCCGGTGCTCCTCGCCGATCTTGCCCAGCTCCACCTGCAGCGTGGCCCGCTCGATGGCGATGTCGTCCAGCGCCCGGCGGGCGTCGGCCAGCTCCTCCTCGTAGCGGAGCCGCAGGCAGCCCAGCTCCCGGTCGCTGCCCGCCTGCTCCTCGCTCAGCCGCTGCAGCAGCGCCGACTTGTCGGCCTCCAGCGCCCGCACCCGCTCGATGTAGGCGGCCAGGCGGTCATTGAGCTGCTGCAGCTCCTCCTTCTCCTGCAGCCGGCTGAGCCGCGCGGGGCTGAGCGGGGACTCGGCGGCGCGGAGGACGGAGCGGCTCCCGCCGGGCGCGGGGGGCAGCGCCGTGGCCATGGCAGCTCCGCTCGGGGCCGGGCCCGCCCCGCGCAGGACACCCAGCGCCGCCGCCGCCCCGGTATAAATAGCAAAGGGCCGCCAGCTGCCGCCGGCCCGCGGCCACGGTGGGCAGCTTAAAGGGCTCGGGCTGCGCCCCGCGGCCGCCCCGGCCCGGCCGAGCCCTGTAGAAAACACTCGTTTGTTTTTATTTTTTTTCCGCTTTATCTTCCACATATGCCTTGCTGCATCTTGTCAGTCCGATGGTGCTGCCCGGAGAGGGCGGGGAAGGAAAAACCTACCGCAGCCCTGCATTCTCACAGACCAGTGCAAGGGGTCGGGGCGACACCGAAATCCCAGCTTTAGGAAGATGCATGACAGCTGCAGTGATGCTCATACTCCAGCGTGCTGCTGCATCAGTGCTCTGCCTGTTATGTCTGGGATGTTTTTGCAAATTGTTCAGCTGATGAAAATAATCCTTTTTGATCCGCTCTTAGTGGCGTTTTTAGCTTTCCTGTCGGCCATCTCACTTATATAGTGTTCTGGTTAAAAAGCTGATGTTATGTGAGCAGAAGAAAGAATGGAGATGGAAAGAGACCCTGCACGAAGACAAATGTGTGAAGCAGTCTGTAAAGCCTTACACTGATTACATTTAATAAAAAATTAGTGTTCAGTGAGAAGGTTGCTTCAGCACTTCTTTAGTAGTGATGTGAACAGAGATAATTGTCAGTTTTCTCCACTAGCTAATTAATTTACCATTTTTTACTTACATTTTTGTGAGCAGATGCTGTAGGAAACTCATTCAGTATGAGCATAAAAATCTCTGAACATTACTATAACTGTTAATTATGGTGTTTGTCATAGCAGTTATAAGAAATGTCAATTAAGATCTTAGCTTAAGTTGTTATTTCCTACACAGAAAAATAATCTTGGCATCCTCTTAGAGTTCTTTAAATGTAAAGATAGATTTTATGAAGATTGTAAGTATAAATTCCGGCTTCTCTTTATGGTGAATAGACAGGTAACACAGGAGAACAACATAGCTGGTCCCAGGAGTGTAGCTGGGGAGTTCAGAATTAAGGCATTTATATCTCTGAATACAAAGTTACAGAGTAGATAAGGATAGAGAAGAAGCTATGAATCCACATTAAAGATTTTTTTTTTCTGAGCATCTTTACACATTTGTATAAAAACCCAGAACATAATTTCAAGATTATAAAGCTACGTGCAGCATGGGAGTGACACAGAGCCAGACTGAGCTCCTCTGGTTCTCATCCGAGCAACACCACCAGGAAATTCTTTCCTGCAGAACTGTTCCAGTGTTTTATTTTGATATAATAAGTACTTGTTTGTCCTTCATTGCCAATAGCAAGCTCAATTCAAGAAAAATAAAAAGGTTTAAATCTGAATATATACCTCCTAAGACCAAGATGCATACAGCTGAGGGTTTATTTCAGCTTTGAAACCTCAGCCCTCTACAAAGAACACCGTGATCGTATGTCATTGCCATGCTTGATCATTGCATGTTACTGGCCAGCTGTTCAAATACGTTGTATGGTTTTGGAACAGATGCAGAACAAAGCAAGAAATCTGCTATTCTAAGAATATTTTCCTTGTCTGCCAAGGCTTTGTAATAGTGCAAACAAAAACAGCTGAAAGAAGTAGTTCAAAAACAGTCCGAGTTAGTTTTATCTTTTGTATTCTTTACCTACTCTCCCTGTGTGAGAACAGAAGGAGGCAACATAAGAAAACATAATGGGAAGTCTGTTGCTGATTCTTTTCTTCGTGACATTTTTTTCTGACTTCTTCTTTGATAGTCTGTATTGCTTAGACCACAAATATAGCTGAGGAATTCCTGCAGAGATAAGCCTGTGCCATCCTTTCCTACTGTTTTAAGTTTAAAGATATTAGGAATGTTCCGGGATTAAGGGAGGAAAAAATGTGGGAAAAAGTACATATCCCAGACAAAATCACAGTAAAAACTATTCTACAAATAGTTTTTTTATAGTAAAATATAGATATGGGAGATTTAGACAGCATTAGCAGATGCCACAAAGTTGGAATAAAAAAAAAATTGTGGATTTTTTCAAGTATCTTAATAAGCCCTTCATCTTGAGTTGGTGAAATTAGGTGAAAAAAAGAATACAACAATGAAGTAATACAATAAAAAGCAGGGGGGAAACCAAATAAACTTTTTGTTATCCTTTTCCACAGGTATCATCTAACTGATTCCAGCCAGGTGTAAGCAAAGTGTCTGTATTGGTCCCAAAATGTTGGCAGGGCTCCCAGGGCACTAACAGCCTTCATGACCTTGATTGGCCTCAGCTGAGGCTTCTGCCCACGCAGCTGCCGGGGCTGCTGGAGCTCCATATAAACTCTGGCCTGGCCCTCAACCTCCCTCTTGACCTCCCTTGTGGTTCTGCTGAGCTGTGGGCTCTGGTGGCCCATGGGCTGATTTTGTGGCTTGGTTTGTAGCAGCCTGGTTACTGTGACTCTTCCTGGGCTCTGCAGCCCCCTGCGTATCTCACCTGGGAGCACTGGGATAGGGCCACAGCTTGTGTGGCTCCTGCCCTGCAGCCTGGCTGGGCTCTCTGTCCATTGGGAAGCAGCTGGACTTTGCCACTCCTTGGATGACACTTTGTTAAAGCAATGATTGCTAAATACTCAGGTAAGGTGAAGTTTCTTGATATTAATATCTCTTTCTAGACTTTTTGTTGGCGACTCAATACAAAGTGCTTGAATTCATACCTGTCTTTGAAGGGTTAAATGCAGTTGAGGATCTACATAGTAAGTAGTCAGGCTTGACTATTGTGACAGTATTGTGCTGACAAAGATAGGCATAGATGCAGAATCAACATAAACAACTGAAAATTGTGTAGCATTTTAGTGGTTTTTTTTTTTCTGGATATTTTTTTGCTTCGTAAGTCATGAGGGTCTCTTCCTAAATACCCATTGGAAACAAATCAGGGTATCACTGGACAGTGTAACACTTTAAGGAGCCACCACATACAGCAGTAACACTGTTTCAAATGCTGTTACTCTGAGGCGTTGGAATGTATCAATAAGCACCTTTTTAAGCAGCCTGTTTACAGATAGCCGTCAGTGACTCACACATGACCAGAGCTAATAAGGACAAATTGAGTTCTGTTGGCCTGACAGTGGTTGCCACAGTACTAGAGTAGGTACTTTTCCGTGAGAAAATTAGAGATTACCCACCAGAAAGGTTAAAGGGCAGTTTCTGTTCCTGTGTTGTTGGTGGTAGAACACAGAGATGGAAAGGCCCTTGCAGAACATGTCACTGCACAAGTGATTCTCCTCTGCAGAACTCCAGCCTATGCCTCTATCTGCCTGGTTAAATTAAGCGGTACAAGCCAGCTGGTTTATAGTGGCTTTTGTCTGCTTTGGGAAAATGGCCTTCTATAAGATGGTAATAGGGAAAAAAAATTAATTTATTTGTGGCCTTACCAGATGCAAGAGTGAGCAATGTATTTTGTTTGGTAGTATATAAAATGTAGAAAATACACCTGATAATAGCATTTTGTAGGTGACAGTGGGCAAGCTTCTGGCTTAGGCAGTCTTGGTTTCCAGCTGCCAGTGACCAAAATCTGCTCTCAGCTGCAAACACAAAGCTGTTGCTGTGCATAGTTCCTGTTGGTACTGCTGTGCCCAGCACCGGGCTGGCTGTGTGAGGGTGCACGGTGCATTTATCTTCTCTTTTCATAACCTTACTGTGTGTGGCACTAGTATTCCTCCCAATGATGTGTCATGCGTTTCTTCCAACCTTTTACTTGTTTTATTCCTTCTCCCTGTTTGCTCCTTGCTTATGTTCTTGTCCATTTCCATGTCGGTGTGCATCTTGGTGGATGCTCATGCAGTGACTTGCACAAGTCATTTTGTGATACAAAGGCCACCTCCTCTGCTCTTGCTCTTCCCCAGTGAGCCATTACTGGGCAGGTCCTGCTGACCTTTGTCTGTTGCTCATGACTTGCAATATAATTGATTTCCTCAGAGCCCCTGTTTAGTCACCAAATGTTGCCTCTTTCATATAGCACTCAATAGCATTTTATTTTTAACAATCACGTAAGTGAGGGCCATCACAGAATGAGGAAAACAGGTCATTATCACTGTTGCATGAGAAGAAAATGGCAGACAAGTTCAGGAATTCAATATGCGATATCCATAGTCTCAGTGGGGTTATGTTATTTTGCAAGCTAGAAAGAGCATCTGTTAACACATAGCTATGTGTAGATAAACAGAAACTGTTTTACCTCTGCAATACACTGCCTGGGGTGCTTTATCTGCATTCAACCTTTATCTATACAAGTTTATATTTTCTAATTATAGCAAACATAATCACCTAAATCCTTTTGAAAATATATTTTGCAAACCCACAAAATGATCATGTAAGCGTATTATAAGTTTATCTCAAGGTGTTGATTCTAACATTTTAGTTAAGGCTGTGAACTAGAAGGAAAAGTAAGTTTGTGCCATTTGAAGGTGTGTTTGTTTTGCTCCTACTGTATGGGATCATAAATATGCAAATGAGACTCAAGTGGCTTTGCTTAAGCACCAAAAGAAATTTGAGAGATAAGAAAGCACAAATATTTATTCAAATACTTGAAGTAGTGACCATTTGAATATGGTGTTTTTGTTAATTCTAGAGTCATTTGAACACAAACTGAGAGGAAGATAGTAGTGTTCTTCTGTAATGTTTAGGTCTATACAGAAGTAGTTTTTCTTTCTGTAAGCCTCAAGAATTTTTTTCTACTTACTGTGTTGATGGAGCTGTTTCCAAAGCTCGGGTCAAGGATCTACATGGAATGCAATGGGTTCCATAACACCAAGAAATGGAAGACCGGGTGCTGTGGCTGAACTTTGTACCTCTATACTAATGGAGGCTTTACTCTTTATAGGGTATAACATACTTGGAAGTGTAACAGTGTGTGATTGCTCTCTGCCCTGGAGGGCTTGTTATTCCAGGGTAAACAAGCACCCTGTGCATGTACAATGCGGGGCCAAAGAACTGATTAGACTGTGTCGGGGTTCTCATTACTCTAGTTACAGGAAATTTAACATTTTGCTTTCATTAATCAATCAGGTGCAGCTCTATTACTGATAACTTTGAGACTTTGAACCAAAACGCAGTTTCTGCATGGGGCCTCTACAGGATACTTCCAATTTTGCTATACGTTAGTCAGAATGCTGATTTATGAGCCAAATATTGTTCTGCACTGTTTCAATGGATTTTAAGTTTGTAGTTTAGCCAAACATGTTTTCTCTTGAGTAGTAAAGGCTTTTGTTATGATGAAAGAATGGCCTCTGATCATCAGATTGGCTTAGTTGAACTTGTTTTGGGGGAATAATTATATATAAGTGGAACCTGTTGAAGAGGTCTGTCTACCTGCATTTCAGGACAAAGCTAAAGAGAGAAATGTGGAGTTTCTCTTTGAAATATGAACCTTTTTTATTAACGATCAGAGAGTGAAATTTGGTGGTTATCATGTGATTTAACAGAGGTTTTTGTTTGCCAGACTAGAGATTTAATTTGTTTTCAGTTTGGTCCTTGGCTATATCTTGCAAATCTTTTTCCTCTGCCACTTCTGCCTGCACTGTTGAGTGTAAGTTGAAATTTTCTGTTACAATTGAACATAAATCAAGAAATTACAAAATATTTCATGGTTATGTTTGATAGTGAAGACACATGATCTTAAGTGCAAACATCCATATTTCACGATTTTATGAACAGTAAGGGCTTTAGAGTTGTCATTTTTAATGTAATCTAAATTGTGAGTATTTTAGAGACCAGCAAAAATGATGCACATGTGGAATAAAAAAGCATTGCTAAAAGCAAGAGAGACAAATACATCCAAACTGAGTGTTAAAAGCCTTGCTATAATTTGTTATTCAAAAATCTTATATTGACTTCACTGAGCTAATGTGGCATGAGTGGGAATTAAAAGACTGTGTGGTAAAAAATTGCTATTAAGGTAATACCTAAAGCACTTGGCACTGGACCAGAGATGTGCAAGCATAATGTAACAGGCAAAGAACAGAAGTTGCTGCTTTGAAGAATTTATAATCCATACAGACAAGACAGAGTAAGCAGAAAGGAAGTCAAATGTTTCCTTAGAAAACTGTTTTATTTTAAACTTGAATGGTCAATTAGATTTTGCAGAATGGCTGACAAACTTCTCCAAGTATGAAAATTAGGCAACCAGAACCTTTATGTTTGTGGCGCTTTTAACGTTAAGGTGTGTGTTAAGGAGGCTGCTATGGAGCTGCAGGTGCTGTGAATTTTCAAGTGCTTGTTTTCAATCACATCTTGCCTGGACACCTGAGTTTCATTCAGTTTTTGCTTGGCTCAGCAGAAGGGGTTATGGAGACTTCCAACAGGAGTCGAAATTTCAAAGCTTGCAGATTGACTGGAAGTCTAGAGAGAAAAGTGGTAGTATTGTGGAGGGAGGCTGAGGTGAAGAAATTAAATTGGATAAAGGAGAACACAAATCAGCATTCAATGAGAATGAGAGTCTCATCGGAAAGTGTTGTCCAAAACCCTGTGCAGTTTCTAGAGTTTACTAAGGCTGTTTTTATGCTCCAAATACTGTTATTTTCAGGGTGTTCATCTTCCTTGCAAAAAGGATGATTTCAGTGTAACATAACCAGGCTGTGGATTGTGGGGGAGAATGGGATTAGAAACACTGAAGTCATTTCAGCATCTGGGGTAAGATGTTCCTGATTTCTGCCTTTGAAGATAGGTACCACAAGGTACTCGTGTTATTTACTGTAATGCTGCTTTCTGAAATCACCCTGGGGGCTAATCCTTGTGGGTGCTTATCTCCATTTTCTTATGTTCTGTATAAATTCAGACATAGAATCTCTAACCTGGGACCAAGATCACATGAGGAATTAAGTGTGTGTATGTAAATAACAGCCTCGCTGGAGTTGCTGAATCTGATGTTAGCTAATCTAGGCTGCTTTCTAGTACACAATTTTTCTACACTCAAATTTATTGGAGATGAGCAAATGTTTCTAACACTTGTGTATATTAATTATAAGGGAAGAGATATTCTAAGTAAGGATGGTGCCAGCTGTGTACATTCCTAAGAAGATGGCAGGTCTTGAGGGTCAGCTTCATTGCCATGGTTTTGGGAAAGGAAAATGTATTTTCTACATTAGATGATCTAATGGCTAAATTCTAGCTTTAAAATCACCTGTGACCAAGTCTGAAGTATATGCTATGTGCACGGGTATGTCATATTGGAAAATAACAAATTGCAGGGGTATAACTAAAGTCATAATAACTGTGAACTTAAGTAACTGTGGCAATTGAAATGGATGGATGGACAGCCAGGCTTTCCAGGAAGCTGATACGTTTTCAGCTGAGCAGTATTAGAAAAACAGAAGATAGGGTCCTTAGCAGTGCTCTTGCCTGTTACACAGCCTATTATCATAATGTACGGACTGGGAGGAGCAGCTTGCCGCAGGTGTCGGGGCGCACCTGAGCCAGAGCAGCAGTGAGTTGCAGCGGCACGGCGGAGGCAGCCCGGGCAGCGTAGGTGTCTCTGCCGGGTCCGAGCGAGCCTTCGTGCGGCTCTCCCGGCCGTCGGCCCCGGGCTCTGCGGGCTGGTTTCAGCAGAGGGCACTCTGTTCCTAACGATGGAGGAGGCGCCTTCCCGTGCTGGTGAGAAACCTAAACAGATTGGAAAAGTTTCCAGTGCAACATATTTGAACAAACTCTTCATCGGTTATGTTTAGTTCACTGGAGCATATTTTTAACTTCAGTGGCAGGGATCGGAGCCCTTTCTCTACGTGCTGCTCTTAGCGGACTCGACGAAAGCTTGGAACATCAGTGGAAGCCGTAGTGCGAAGGTGGAGGACTTTGGCGTTCCTGTTTAGCAGCTCGAAGCTCAGAAGGAGAACGAAAGCAAAGCTGTCGTACGAGACATACTCGTCAGATTTACAGTAGGAAACCTAAAAATATTGTAGAGGGCAGCATGATTAAAGACCTACTTGGTGTGCGAGCAGATTTGCAGCCGTATTGTGAGAGTTACTTGCGGAGGAGACACAGGATGGTTGTGGTTTTGGAAGCTGCTTTGCATCAGATTCGGGGGCTGACTTCACGGTAGCTTTTGCCCCTCGGGGGAAGACGAACCACTCGGTCCCGGGCTGCCGGGGTCTCGGCCCCCGACATCGGAGCGTTGCCAGCGCCTCCGCAGCCG
>VZTJ01005619.1:1426532-1503340 GCA_013397795.1 Orthonyx spaldingii | reverse complement strand
TAGGACCTTGGCTGGGGCGCGGCGGTGGGCTGGAGCCTGGCGTGAGGGAGGGGCCGCCGCCGGCGGGGCAGGATGCTGCATCCCCGGTGCCGTGACAGGCGAGGCTCTCCCGAGCGCCGGCGGTGCCCGGCCCGCTCCCCTGCGCGCTCCCCGCCGCGCCGCTCCAGGTGGGTGAGCCCCGGGCAGGGCGGCCCCCGGCCCTCTGCCCCCAGCCGCTCCTCGGCCAGGGCGGGGGGCGGCCGCCGTGCTGGGCGAGGGTCGCTCTGGAGGAGGCTCCGGGAGGGCGCAGCGGAGCCGGGGGCTCGTCCAGCCCTCAGGGAGCTCCGGCACCCGCACCCGGGAGATACCGGAGCCAGCTGGGGCTCGCGGCGGTGCCTGGACAAGGGGGAAAAATAAGAAATCTTCCTTCTTTTATTGTCATAGTTGATACTTTTGAATGACAAAAGCTCCCAGGAGTGCTAAAGATTTTTGCAGGGAGGGGAACTTTAGGATGTTTCTGGAGGGAGAGAATAAAACACTCCTTTCTGTAAGGAATCTTAATTATGCTTAGTTGACAGGTGCAAGAACTGTTTGGGTACATGGTTTTGCTTTGGGATGCCTGATTTTTTAGAAAGGAGTACCTTATTTGAAGGAGAAGTTTGCATTCACTGTGGGGCTTGGCAAACTGATGGGGTGGTGGCTGAGAGGAGGGGAGGGAGGGCTGTTTGTGTGTATCGGGGGTGCATGAAATTGGCGCTGTTTTGAGATAATGTATAGTCTAAGGCAATAAGGTGCATTGACACAAGGAATTAACAGAATTATTAGTATTATTACAAGATAATTTTTTTGGCAATTTTAAATTGACAAGTCCATGTTGGCCTTTTAATTTTGATGATTGCTGAGTTGATGGATTTTTTTTTCTGAACTCTGATTAAGCCCTGATGGTTTAGTCTCTGAGCTGTTATGATCAGAGCTTTCAAAGGCACTGCAAATGACTGCTGAAATCCCAGGGCTGGACTCTCATCTTTGAGTGGGTGAAAGTGCTGTAAAGTACATCAGAAATTCTATGCTCCTTGGATTTTACCTTCTAGAAATCAAGATGGGAGGGATTCCCAATTTGATGCATTCTCCTGCATTCAGGAGATAATCAAGCTTATCCACTATTGCCAGCTTCCCCAAACGCCTCATTCTGGTCCTTTTCTGTTCCCTAACTGGAGCTGCCTCACCCTGCAGGCTGTGCTCATGGCATGCGCTGCACGCCTGCTGCTCTGGCCAGCACAGCACTCCGGTGTTTGCATTGCACTGCTTCCAGCGGCCGGCCCAGTTTGCTTTAGTCATTGAAATGCTGGCGGGGCCCACTTGATTTTGTTTGTAACTTGAAACAATTTCTCTCAGCAGAGCCCCAAGGCATCAGGATGGCCAGCCCTAAAGCCACTGGGCTCTCCTGGGAGATAACTTGGCTTGCTTTTGCTCTCTATGCTCATCTACAGGTAGGTAATGAACTTGTTGCTGTTGTCATTCCTGGTCCTGTATCAGGTGATCTTGCTGCACACTTTGCATTACTGTTTTTAAACAGAAAGCTGCTGAAGGAGCTGCACTGTAATTAAAAGGCTCCCAATGAGAAGGTTTTTGCTTTCACCAGACTTTCAAAGACATCCATGTGGGAAATGAATATTCTCTCTCTTGCTCAATATATTGTACCTGACTTTACCAAAGGGTGACTGAAGGGAGATCTTGTCAGATGTGTAATGCCATGGGGCTTTCTAGGCAGCACAGCTGTCCTGTGCCTCTGGGAGTTTAAGCACCTGATAAACGTTAGGATACTGTAAGTGACAAGGTTATAGAAATACCTGGGTGGAAACATCTAAAGCGCTTGGAAGTGGAAAGGTGGCCCAAAAAGGTCTTTGTTCCAAGTGTTCAATGAGTACAGGAACCATGGAGGAGAAACCGTAGCTGCCATCTGATCTATTGCCTGACACATGAGCCTAATCATTTCCAAGAAGTGAGTATTTCAAGAAATACAGTGTGCTGGCATGCTGCAGAGGTGTTGTTATAGTATGTCATTCTCTATACTGATAGTTCTCACAGCACAAAATGTTTCAAGGATTCTTCAGTCTTAAATACACACAAATCCAGAAATCCTTAGAAAAAGATGGCTAAATAAACTGAGATTTGTTTAAAAAAATAAATAGGAACCTTTTTTGAAGCACTGTAGTAGTTTTCAACAAAAAAGTTAAATCTTTAAATAAAATCAGGGTTGTTGTGTGCTGTTTGTACTATTGTAATGCTGAAAAATAGAGCCCAGTGTGCTGGGCTGTATATAAACATACATCCTGAAGAATTTTGAATTGAAGAACAAAACAGCAGGCAAAAGTAAAATCTACAGTATGAAGAACTGAGGAGACTGTACTAGAGAGCTGAGTAAGCTGTGATCAGTTTAGGGTGGACTTTGAGGTTCGAGGTAGTGGGAATGGGGCTCCAAAGCATCCTCAGCAGCACTGCTGAGTGCTCTCTGTGCTGTGAGTTACTGGGCAGCTGATGAACACCTCCTCTCTGTGCATCGTGGTTACAGCTAACCAGTACACTGGTTACTTGAGAGAAGAACTTGTACAAATGTACATCTGCATTAATTGTGCAGTAAAACACAGTGCATTCAACACAGGTCTGAGCAGACAGGGCCACAGTGGGATCTGCTTTTTGCCTGCATGTTGCTTATGCAAGGACAAAAGTGTTACAGATTTCCTGGGCCCATTCAGATTGTATTTGTGTGCAAGCAGTTGAGTGATGCTGTAATAACAAGCCCTATAAAGCACTCAGAAAATAGTTTATGGAGTTCCCTTAATAGTTCTGTTCAAGATGAGAATAGAAGCTCAGAGAAGGGAAATGTCAATTTCGGTTTTGGGCCTTTTGGTTAGGAAGGGACCATTTTTTGCTTTTACAATATTTTTCTTGTATTTTTTTCTGTCATATTTTTCTTATTGCAGAGCTGGAACCAGTAGTGGCATAGTTTCTTCTTCTCCACAAATGGTTTGGCATGGCTTCACTTATCCCTTTATAATGAAAACAGCCCAAACACATTGTAGTAATCAATTGGCTGTTGTGAGTAGCTTTATGAACATTTCAATCCAGGTCAAATTTTATGGTCTTGATTGTCCTTTCAAATACTGTAATCTGTTTGGCATATTTGAGTCATTAGCACTTAACCCCAATCTTGTAGGAGGCCTTTATGCTCCTAAGTTTTAGGCGTTTTATCACAATTTTAGGCACATTAAAGATACTTTATATTATTTAACATAACATTTTTGGTATCCAATAACCATTAATTCTTTAATTGGTTGCTTGGGGCCATACTATATGGACCACACACAGTCATTTTAGCCTGATATTGTACCATAGCTTCCACTTCTGTTGTTTTTGGCTGTTAAAGTGCTTATGTCTGCAGCTAATCAATTAGAAACAATTGGATGCTGGGCAAGGTCACAAGTCTATGTCATATCACTTATGTGCAGTTGATTAATTTCATCCTGCTTGAGGCAGGTACAGAATAAAATAATGACCATTTAAAAAGAATGTGGTGGGAATGTGGTATGAATGTAATGCAAAGAAAGCTTTAACATGAGAACTTGTGAAAAAGAGGTAGCTGTTCCTGAGAAGCAATGGAACTCAACTTTGGTTACAGGAGTCCTTTCTGGTTCTTCACAGCATGGTAACAAGCAGTGTAGTGTTTAGCTGGGCTCCAAAATTATCTCTGCCCTTGCAGATGTGCTGTGTCTCCAATTTGACAAAATTATTTTGTCAGTGGTGAATTAGTTGCTCTGCTAGTAAGTAAATTAGATTTCCTAGGATAACCCAGGGAATAATTTACCCCTGAGCATTGCTGAGCTGCCTGATTGTTAAATCTGCTCTGTGACCAGGAGCAGTGGCATAAATCACTCAGGAAGAGATCACTTATAGGTGAGGCTTGGCCATGTTCTTTTGCAAGTATAGAGCTGACCTTTTCTCATATGTGCCAATATAAATTAAATTAATGGAACTGCATTAGTCTAAAGCCAGTGGTAATATAAGCAAATTACATATGTATGTTTTTCCTGAAAGCAAACAAGATGCTCTTCTATCAAATGGCAGCAGCAACATGGAATTATTGATTGTTTCTAAAGATTTAAATGATGCCTCTATCCAAAGAAGTTACTGTGTTCTACAGGTTATATGTATTTGGGAATGTTAGCTGTATCCCTAGCCTTGAATTTATTGCTAAATATTGTGTAAAAGGCTCCTCATTATTCCTTACATTGTAGCAGGAGAGCTAGTAATTCTACAGATTTTAGGAGATGGTTAAGCAAACAAAGTAGAAGTGTCCAAGTCCAGTTCTGCTGTTTTGATCTCTTGAGTACATATTGCTTCATATTGGTAATTGAAAAGGCAGGATGTTCAGCCTGGTAACCACCTCTTTCTTAACCTTGTGATGATATTTTATTACACCATTCAGCTAGATGCTGTTATATTTGTTATGAAATGTATGTAGGACTGTATATCTTTATGGTCTTACTAATGGATTACTGGCAGGAGGAAATGATGGCTGGCAGATTTGTATGGGCAAATATATATCATCAAGAATTTTACACATGGATTCATTTTAGATTTATTCTCTGGTATGTTGTTTTCAAATCAGAAATATGCTGACATTTTCTTAGGTTCCTACAGTCCAAATTAAACCCTCTACAAGTCAGTACATTTTGCCTCCAAAGACCAGGGGTTTGGTAATGTGTGCAGAGGGAATAACAGCAAAGACACCATGTCTGGATATTTAAGAAGCATGAGGTCTTGGTTTCTATGGAAGGGAAAGTTTCATAGGTCATATATTCATTCAGTAAACTGTTGGTTGCTTCCATGATTTATGTTCCTGCAATCCCTGCCTGCGTTATGGTCTTTTCTAACTATCTGTGATATTTTGGAAATGAAGGATATACATGCTGAAAACATTATTGTCTTCAAAATGATTCTGCCATAACCAATCTGCCAAAAACTACCAACATAGTAAATGTCTTTAAGGCTGAGCTTTGCAAGGCCAAAAATCTGATGTCCATTATATGACATAGTGGACTTGGAGACCATTTCCATGGAAAACCTTTGGATTATTGTTTTACAGTCACTGAATGTATTGCACACGGATGTCCAGAAAATAGATTATGAACTACATGCCATACAACCTTCTTAAGTCTCCAGTAACCTTGATCAGAAACATCAGGATGAGATTGGCAAGTCCTGAGTTAAATCTGAAGCAGTTTTGTGTTTCTGTAGGCAGGTGGCAATTCTGCACCCATCTGGAGTTTTGCCATCAGCCTCGAAAGGCCTGTGGTTTTATTCTTAGTGAGAAGATTGAGTTGCTGCTTCTAAAGACAAATAACACATCTGAGACTCTGTGCAAGTATTCTGAACTTAAAATATTCATTGCTATTGACAAGGTTGCAACTCAGTGACTGCTTTACCAGAAAACTTATGTTTAAGTTTCTGAACGTGCTTTAAATTTATGACTGATAATGATTGCTCAGCCAGTGCTCATAGAATCTGAACTGCTGTTACCCCCAGTTTACAATCCAAGAGTGGAATTGCCTGAAAAATTGATGCATGTGTCTTGTGACTTGAGACACAAACTATGCATGAATACTTATTTTTTAAAATGTACTCATAAAAAATTCAAGTCACCTATGGGAGATGACCAAGAGTACAGATGTCATCAATGAAGGCAGCCCTTTACTACCTAAGTTGTTTGTTACTATGATAATTTCTCATGAAGTTACACTGAAAGTTCAACAGACATTCTCAGATCAGTTGTATGTAGAGCTGCAAATTGTTGTTTCCAAAACCAGGTATCCAAGAGTCTGGCATGTTTAGAGAAGTGTCAGGAATAGGAATAATCTCTAACAACTGTATAAATCTTCTAATTTCTCTTGAAAGAGTAGTCGAGAAATGAAGAAATGGCTCTGGGATGGTCTTTGGTTTTAGAAGATACTTGAATGTGTAGTCACTGATAATTGCTCATTCAGTCTGCTTGGTGCAGCTGGATCCTTCATGTTCCTCACCAAACTGGGGCATAAACAGCACTGAAGTGGCAGTTTTACACAGTGCACCAAATTCCATTCCTGCCTTTGCATCACAGAAAATGTATGTGATTGATTGTACTGATATTAAAGCTCTTACTCTTCATCCAGAATTCAAGATTTAGCCATCCAAAATAATGCATTTTGCTTCAAAAGAACGTACATTGTAAAATCTGAGTCCTTTTTATTTGCTGTTACTTCTAGAGCTTGTAGGGTTCACATATTTGTCTTTACCTTCAGTTTTTGGGCTTGAAGCTTTTCTTTAAACATTTCTGCATGTTCACCTGAATTCCCAGAAGCTATCGTGTGGCTTGCAATGAAGTAGTAAAGTGTATTAATTTCAGTGATAGTAGGAGCAGATTCATAATTGTGTCTCTATAGTTGTTTGTATTATAAGTCTGTGCAAGAAATCTCAGGTATGAGTTATATCATAGTATGCAAATGGACTTTAGTGTCAAGTCCCTGTGTAATTACAGTTTTATACAGCTGATTATACTGATGATAATTTTGTGGCTTTGAACAGTCCAGCACAGTCACACTTGAACAATTCCAGTGTGATTCTTATTAGGCAAAATCTCTGCAAAACAGAGACGGTTTGTGCACTGTGAAAGAATGGGTTTGTTTTTGAAGTACAGTTTGATAGTGAGCACAACATTCCAGAAAGGACATTGGATACAGCCATGGCAACTCTGGAGAGACTACTGAGACCCACATAGGAACTGTACAGCACTGCAGTTCTGATATGCTCTGTGCACTCACTTTATTGTCAGTGATAGACAAAAACTCCTTTAGGTTTTGAAATCATGCACATAACTTTCCATAAGGGGAGAACTTGATATTAGCTGAAGACTGTCAAGTGGTTTGGCGTTTAAGGGTCAGATTTTCAAAATGTCCTCACTCCAACCTGTAGGAGGAAGGACAGTTCTGTGAACTCTCTTTTGGATGATGACAGCCACACAAGAGTGCTAAGTTAATGCAGTATTTTCAGAAGGGTTTGTGGAGTCATTGTTTTGATGACTTCCAGTACGACTTGAAACATTAAACACAAACACTGTTAAGTACTCAATTGCTTTGGTAAGTGCTTAGCTGGATTTTTCAAAACAAGGTAAATTTCAATTAATCTGATGGGAGCCAGGCATTAGGTGCCTTAGGCACTTCTAAGAGGTCTGGCTAAGTATTTATTGTCATAGTTAGCTGATTAAATAAAAACTTTCACCCTTAAAATTCTCTTGAAATAATAGGTTTCTAGTGTGTAGATTCTAGTACTTGAATGCATATTTGATAATACTGAGAAGTGCAAGTACAAGTGTCACATGTTTATAAAGGGAGGGCAGTTTTTGAGAACTTGGCCTAATAAATCCCTTCCAGACAGCCTATTACATTAAGTGTTTAGCAACAATGTTATTTCTGGTTCTAATTTTGTATTTATTAGATGTAACATCATTATGGAGGGAAAATGGAAACAATATTTTCAGTCTGTTTTGAGAAATGTGGTTTCCAAGAATTGTCAGTTTGTCATGCTTCTGGATGCACTAGAAACACAGTGAATGCAAGTCAGCTCAACAAAATTGTGAAACAATATTAAAACTGCATTTATGACTGCAGTTACTAGATTGTTGTTGTATGCTAACTGTTGTCATTGGTGTCCTGGTGGGAGGTCCCAACTGGTTAATGAGGCTGATTTGTAGCATTAAATAAGTGGAACATTTGTTTATATGTAGAACCATGTATTTCTGTGTTTATGTAATGGTGTTTTTTTCTGTCATCAGGTGCTTTGCCAGAAATTGGAACTGCTTAGAATTTATAGGATGCAGTCTCCTGTTAGTGCATGCAGGCAGAACAGGGTAACATTTACAGTGTGTATATGTGAAAGGACCTGTAGAGGCTCACTGCATAGTAAATCAAGGTGTAAAGAGGAGAGTTTTAGCTGCCTGATCTCCTGCCTTTTAGAATCATAGAAGTGATGTGCCATGGACACACCTGCACCGCTACAGAATACAGAGAGTGAGGGATTGTGTTTTGTCAGTCTCTGGCAATAAGTGTTTCCTGGCCTGCACCTTGCTGAAGCTCTGAGAAGATTGCAGGACCTGGCTTTATTCCCAGCTGGCTGATTCAGCAAGAAATTAACTAACTCCAACTCCCCTGTTTTTGTTGCAATTTCCCTGCTTGTGTATGTGGCTGTTCCAGGCCATCCACTGGAATGGAGAAATGTGAAAGGACAGGTACTGGTTCTGATAAATTCAGAATTGCCTCTGATGGGCATTTTTTTTTGCTTTCTGAGCTGCTGCAGCCTCTTGTGGTGTAGCAGTGGTGTGGAAGCAGAAGGCTAAACAAGCTTAGTGCTCTCTGCAGGTGTCTAACAAATGAAATATGCTAATATATGATTTGGCTTCCTCTCCTGAGAGTCTTCTCTTCTTAGATGTTTTCAAAGTCTCATTACTCATTTGGTGTTTTGTTTTCTTGGTCTTTGTATACTTTTAAACTGTTCCTTGGTTGAGTAACATGGATGTTGGCTTAAAAACCCAATAGCACAGTAGTGTCTTGAGTATTGTCTGCTTGCCAGGTGATATCCTAGTTATAACCTGCCAGGTACCTGAGTCATGCTGCAGATTCTTTCAGCTGATCTCATCATCACTTCTGTTGAAAGCAGGACAGAGAATACATCTGTCCCTGGAGAGATGGGCTGTATGTGCTGTATGCTATGTAGGAGATTTTGCTAAAGCCACTACCTGATAAGACTGCTTGAACAGGCTCTGGGTTTGTCCCCTGATTTTATAACTTTATTTGTATGAATATAAGGTGCTTTATGTGACTAACAATTACGCGTTTCCTCTAGACTGGTGATTCTCAGGTAAGCCTTTTCATAGGATAGCAGCTAAGAATGCTAATTGAATGGCAGGAAATGATAAGAAAGGAAGGTGTGAGACAAAGCAAAGAGTGTCATCCTTGCACTGTGTGAATTCCTGGTTTGGCTATGCTGGTGCACTGTATACAGTTCAGACCCCTTTATGAATGGGGTGGAAAGGTTAGGCAGGAATCAGCTGACAAGTTCTTTCTTTCAGTGTAATAACTGAGTGCTATTAAATAAAACTGCTAGGTGAGAGATTGAAAACAATGAAACGTGGGTTTCTTCCATGTAATGATGTTTGGCACTCCTTCCCATACTTTTTGAGTAAAGATTACATGGATTTCAGGGGAGACAGGATGAGTATTGGGAAGATCCACTTCATAGTACTAGACAGATGAACCCCAGCAGGCTGAGAAGAGTGAGTCCAGGAAATTATTGCAGCGTTCTTGCTCTGGATATGCCTTTTGGGTGTCCAGTTATTGGCTGCTCTTGGAAGCTGATAGACTGGGTGGTCCCTTGGTCTGAATCAGTTCAGCTGTTCTTGGGTCATTTTGGTGTTCCTCGGGGCTACACTTGAGAATCACTGAACTAGAACCAGTTCTAGATGTACTGTCACTTATGACTCATCATTTAAAAATTAACAAAGAAATATATTCCCCAGGCTCCAGGAGTATCTGGAGGATTGTCCTGGACACATACAAGTTTTCTCTAAACTGACATGCCTTTGTGTCTGCCTGGAATATTTTTTAATTTTTATAGTCTTATTAATTTTTTTCATGAAAATGTTTTTGGGTTGTTTCTGGTATGTTTTCAAACATTAGAATTTTAGAATGATTTTTGAAGTATGCAAGGAAATTTGGGCTTAATTGCTGGAATAGCTTCTTGTTTTTAAACAAACACTATTATTTCCTTGAGGAAGATAAATAGAGAAACAGCTTCCATTATTTTACTAAATATGGCTTGGCTTAAGTTCCACTTTCATTATGCGATCAGTCCTTCTGTAAAACACAAATATTCCAGACGTTTTCCCTGCATGAGAGAGCCCTTGCCTTCCCCTCAGTGTGGAACTGCACACCCAAATGCTTTTCCCATTTCCTTTTCCTCCCTCTTTCAGTTAAATTTGGAACACAATAGGTTGGTTAAAACTAGAAGGAAAACCTCTAGAATGCTATCTTAACATATGGGGTTTTACCATACAGCTGTTTATCTTGTGTTAGGAGGGAACTATAAATGTATTTTTAATGCCAGGAGCTAGGTTTAAAATGCCATTAGTTATCTGGTGGGAATTGATTGGAAAATTAGTAAGCAATTAGATCAGTGGGCAAATACATTTTACCTAATGTTGTAAGTCTCATGGGCCTTTCCAGTATCTTGTTAGCATCACCTGTTCTTAACACTCAACCTCTTAAAGCTTTTCCCTTAAAGAGCAGTGTGATGAAAGAGAAAATTTTGTTTATATTAATAATTTTAATTTATGAATTAATTTTAATTTAACCTCCCCCCCTAACTTGCATGGTTTCTCCAAGGGAAACAGAGAGGTTCTTGGAACACTAAGCTTTTCTTGGAGAAAATTTCTTCCTGTAGATAACCATCTTGGGAAGGGCCTTAGATGGGATAACAGAACATGTGGGTTTTCTTCTGATCTTTTGAACGTGCTTGAATTATGTCCTTAGAAGACATGAATGATGTATTTGTTTGTAATTGCTTATTTTTCTTGCTGAATTTAGACCTCTGTGAGCCATCTGTAATGGGTCACATAGACGCCACTATTTGGAAAGGGGGGAAATGTAGGAATTAGAAACTTTTTTTACTATTTCAAATGTTAAGGCCAGTCCTTGAGAGCACTGAAGAAAAGAGCACCTAGTCCTCTTCAGCTCTGCTCTGAGTGTCCCATCATTCCTTGTCTGCTAAAAGCTCACTTTGAATCCCTGACAGTATGAGGGCTCTTGTACTCCAGGCACTACAAGATCTCAGTTCTGAAAAAGATCCTTCCTGAGGTTGCTGTGCCACAAGTGAGACCTTATTGTGTGAAATTCAGACTTTCTACTTCAACAGTACAACATCCTGCACTTGAGTAACAAGTGAAATCCGCAGGCACTTTGCCTGAGACATCAGTGGGAGTTTTTCTGAAGTAAGACCTGCCCATAGGAAGCAAACTGAGGCTGAATTTTATAAGTGCTAACTAGCTGGCTCTCATGTTTCCTGTTGTGTGCTGTGAATCAGTCCATCTCTTCATCATGTAGCTGCTAAGGACAGATGGCATTTAAAGTGTTGCCTGCAGCTGTTTTCTTGAAAAATGGCTGTTTTGTCTTGCTGGGAAAAAAAAAAAAGGCAGAAATAATAAAGATAATTTTCCCTATTGCTTATAAACCTTGTAAAAGTTGAAGTAATTTCCAATTTTTTTTGCACGTCACTTTTTTATTGTGTGTCACTGAAGACCATTTCATCAGGTGTTATGGTCCATCCCTGTTGGAAGGAATTCCTCTGAACTGCTGGAGAGGGAAACATCAGACCTGGTCTTTAGAGCATGTGCATTGTTTTTCAGGAGAATTGAAGCAGAACATGGAAACTCACATTTTAAAAATCAATGCAGCTTTTTGCCAGGATTATTGCATTCAGAAGATGTCTCTGAACCTTTTAAGGGGTTGCACTCTCTACTGCATGATGCAGTTCTGAGAGTGAAGAGAGGAAAACGCGAGCACACCATGAGTGAGGAAGACAGACCTGATTTCTACATGTAGCAGCATTTTGTCTGTGCATATGAAAATTGACATCATGGTGTAGGAATGTTGACCGTGTTTTGCATTTTGCTAGCTGCACTTACTGGAAAGCATGTGTTTCAAAGGGAGTTTTCAATTTTTATATGTCTTTGCTTCCATAATAGCCCAGTCTTATTTTGAATGTAGAATTGAGCTATGAATAAAATTTAACTCGTGGAGTGAGGTTCCTCTGGCACAAAATGTGAATGAATTATGCAAATGCTAACCAGTAATGTGCATGTGTGGGTCAGAATAGTCAAAGCCAACCTTTAGGTTCCGCTGTTACTGTTCAGCATTGTCTTTCTCTGTTCAAGAATGCCTTACTGTGAGAGTAAGGATGCTGAGTTCAGCTGATGTTCTCTCAAGAAAAGCTGCAGTAAGTGTGGAGAAAGCTTAGCTGGCTGCACAAACCCAACCCTTTGGTTGTGGGAAATTTCCACTAATGTGCTTTCTTAGTTCCCGATGGGACTGTGAAAGAAGGGAGCTGAGAAGTGAAAAGACTAGCAGCAATGAAAATGTGGCACTAGCTCTTCATCTGGAGAGTAATCATTCAGATAAAACTGGCAAAATTCAATTAGATTATCTTCAATAATGGGCTGGCCTCTTTCTTCGACCTTCATAATCCAATTAATTTTCCCAGAGTTATATACTATGTAGAAAGTTGGCAACCCAAGTTTCCCATGTCATCAGCTCTATCCAGTCTCCTGAGAAAGTTTCCTAAGTGCAACATCCTTGCACCTGCTAGTTCTTCCCCAGCTCTTCCCAAAATCAGACTGCTCTGAACACCTTCATGAATTTATTCCATATTACTGAAGCAATTTACTGACTTTAATAATGGGATTCCCCAGCTGATAGGAGACAGGTCCAGTTCCATTAACCTGTTCTTGTGATAAAGGACCCAATTCTTTTTTCAGTGTCTGGGATAGGTGGATTTGAAAAGAGTTAAACATCTGTATTCTGAGAAATGACATCTGTGTCTTTAAGTGAAATCAAAAGTACCTGTCAAAGAGTCTCTGCAGTGGAAGGTTAGCACATTTTTTCAAAAGGACCATTTAACAACCCTAGAAGAATGTGTCTTCTTCAGTGGTGGTGTGCAATGTCTCAATTCACTGCTGAAATTTTAAACTTTGTTCCTATATGGAAATAGGTGCATGTGTAGCATATATGATGACATTAACAAAGTCTCAGGCAAATTGAGATTGTCTTTAATTGAGTTTTAGTCTGAATTAAGTGTTAGCTACAGGTTCCTGATGGACTCTTCCCTACATATAAGTTACAGGGCTGCTGCATAAAACAATGGTTTACCCCAGCATTAATTTTAGTTGAGAAATTAGATGCAATCAGAGCTTTTTGCACTACTAAATAAGAATATGAATTGAGAAAAATGAGGAATGATGTTTCATGTTGAAGGGTGATGTGTTTTGCTAGGCTGACTACCTGCTCTGGGGCTTGCAGTGGCGTGATTGGTTTTGTAAAATAGGGGCCTGCTTACCTGATCTCTCCTTTGTGTTGGAGTTGACTCTTTTAATAAAGTAGCTTAGAAAAAAAATCCTTCTCAGAGCTGCACAATTAATATCAGGTCAGAAATAATGTACTGAACACCTGAGTAGATATAAAATTTAGATTTCTGGGGACATTCTTGATTCTAATGGATCTTGTTTTCAGAAACGTGTTCCTCTGTGGAGGTGCTTGTGTTGAAACTTGTCAAGTTCTCTTCATTGATGCTTGTTCTGTTGAGCTTTTAAAATGCTGGTGTAGCTCATCTGTGTTCATTCTTCGTTTTGGAGAGTTGCCCTCGCCAGGGCAGTTCCATGGGCTGTCAGTACCAGAGGATCTCTGCTGCAGAAGGGATTTTTCCCTCTGGATTTGAGTGAGGGTTGGTGAGGTACTCGGCGCTTCCCCAAGGCTCTGGAGATGCAGAGGCCTCTCATTGGGATCCGTCCTGGCTGCTGTGAAAGGCACAAAAAAGCTGAATTGCAAGGCTCTCACCTAGCTGTTATTATCCTACATCTTGGTAATGCTGACTGGTTTTTTTTCTTTACCAACTGCAAAAAAAAATTAATGATTATTCTTAATATTTCATCAGAACATTTCCACATAACCAGCTGCATTTCAAATATATCTCAAATGTTCAATTATTAATTGTCATGATACCTACCTATGACTTTTCTTGTTTATTTCTACAATCTAATTTCAAGTATAGCAAGAACTGTGCAAGCTTTATTGTTGGGGTGAAATTTAAACTTTATTGGGATTAAGTGTTTAATAGTATAATTTGGTGCATATGTTGCAAATAGAAGCTGCTATGAATAGATCCTCTGTAAAAAAAAAAAAGCACTTGATATGTTATGTATGGACTTAAATCTAATATGTTGTTATCTTTAACTAAAGGAAATTATAAGAAGAGATTTACAGAGAAGGGTTTATTCTATTAACTTTAATTTCTTGAAAACTTCTCTCAACTGAAGTTGAATTTGGTTTCTATATTTTGACTTTGTTTAAAATGTG
Organism: Orthonyx spaldingii; assembly: GCA_013397795.1. Taxonomy (NCBI): domain Eukaryota; kingdom Metazoa; phylum Chordata; class Aves; order Passeriformes; family Orthonychidae; genus Orthonyx; species Orthonyx spaldingii. The sequence goes on along the minus strand of VZTJ01005619.1, from coordinate 1,489,148 downwards.
CTGTACATAACTTCCTCTGTTCCTTGAATATTATTCTGAAAATAGTACAAATTGGCTGTTTTTCATCTACATGAGAAGAGAAAAATATAATTAGTAGCAGTAGGTGGAGTGTTTATTTAAGTGGGGTGCCCTGATTTTCTATTTGTCCACTCACAGTAGACTTGAGGATTTAAGTGCAAGATTTCCTGTTACATTACTAGATTTTTTTAAAATGTAATTTCTATGCCCTGTAAAAAGGGAGGGAGGCAGACTCTCCCTTTCCCGCATGTCTTTGGCCCCCAGCCTCCCAGGAAGTAGTAGTATAGAACACATTCATTTAGAATAGGTGTTGGTTTGGATTCTTATGGCTTTTAGGTAATTTGGAATGATTCTGTGTTTGTAAATGGCAGAAATGAAGAGTTTTGGTCTATTTTGAGATTTAGAGACCATATTAAATCTTCTTGGCATGGAACTTTTGACTTGGAGATTTAATTATTGTCCCATACTTCCTTTTAAAGTGTGTAGCTGGTTCTTTGAGGGTTTTGTATAAGTAGGTAATCAGGCTTTTTTTTGAGAAATTGGTTGTGGTTTTTTATAGAACAATTTGCAGTCAGTACCTTTGTTATTAAAGCTGGAGTAACACAAAATGAGGGAAATCGCTGCGTGCGTTATCTTAACTCCAAGAAAGAAAAATCACAGGGAAGGGACAAGTCTCATTCAGTCACTTTTGAATGGTTTTCTGCAAGAGGGCAAAAAATTTTAGACCTTGTGCAATGTGTAGGATTTCCTTCAGCCTTTCCACCAGGAACTATAAAAAGGTTGTATAAAGACACAGAATAATTACAGCCTGAGTCAGGCCAGCAAGTTGGCTTTTTTCACTACAAGCACGATAAAAGAACATCTTTCTTGGCCGAAAGGACTCGGCTCTGAAATAGAGATGTTCTGGACTGATAATTCCAAGTACAGCCAATCTTGCAGAGAAATACACAGGTTAAGGTTTATATTTGGATCTTGTTATTTAAAATGGATGCTGTTTAGGCTTCTTATAGTGGCACTTTACTCTGTGTCGTGTGCAGAGGAAACCAGGCCTCTAAAAAGTGCAAATTAAAATAGGAATACTGCCACAGATAACTCCAGCATGGCTTAACTGAGAGACTCTTACTGTTTGCAGTTTGCAAAGCAGTGGAGAATGTGAAGAAATGTATAATTATGCAGGATAAGAACAGATCAACTGAATCAGTAAGATCACAGTATTTCACGCCACTGCAAGTTTACGAGATTGCAAAGGTTCCAGCTTCAGTAGTTTCTGGTGTCGCGGTTGTCTTTAGTCTGAGAAGTCATGGATGTATAGGGCAAAAGGAATCTTCTGCAATTAAATAAAAGGGCAGATGAATTTATTTCCCTCCCTTTGCACAGTCCATTGTTCTTGGATTCTGTCTGTGTTTTGAAAAGTCTTAGAATGCTAAAGACAAACATATGAGAATCTGGAACCATGCTAAAGCTTTAGATACTGAACTGTTAGGGTTGGCCTCTAAGCTCACATTAGCTTGTACTGGCAAACTAAGAGCTGACTGCGGATAAGAAAATTCAGGGGAGGTTATTGCCACAGATTCTTACAAAAGTGCTCAGGAGTCGTTGAAAAATATTCTGTAGAAATAGTGCCCCTCTGTAAATCTTTAAAATGAAACTATGCTGTCAAGAATTCTGTTTAACCTTAAGTGCAAATGGTAGTGGTAAAAGAGCAGCTGCTAGATGTACAAGAGTAGATGATCTTGCACCATTGGTTAGACATCAGGCATGTGTTGGGGACTCCACATTTCCCCTTGCCCTTGTTGGTTTTAAAAGTAGTGAGCAGAGTATTCAATATCCTACAAGAGGCACAGCAGTTTTTCATAAGACAAGGTCAAAGGGAAAAACCAAGGCTACGTGTACTCTTTTAGAATTCAGTAGATAAAAGCTGCTTTTGAAAAGCTTTTCCGTAGTAGTCATCCTACTTCTGAGAAAAATAGTGGTGTTTTCCACTTGGCTGGAATAGGAGAGGCCAAGTGACTGGCCTTCTAAAGGATGTCCATGGCACTTAGAGCTGATTGCTCATTTTGCGTGCAAGGCGAATGCGTTGAGAGATTTGATTGTACCAGCAGCAACAATGTCAGTCCCTCCATAGCCTTGCTTGTACTGGTCACAGCAGGAGGGTTTTTCAGTAGCTTAACTACAGTGTCTGCTTTGTGTTCAGTTGTGGACCTCTAAGTTTCAGTTTCTGGTAGATTTCAGTGAAATGCCAGTAACTTGGTACCTGCTGAAAAGTTATCACCTCCTCCAGTGCTTCTTCACACTGCTGGTAGAGAGAAGGAAACAAGACCATTTATCCTACTGTCCATCTGCTATGCCATTGTAAACTCCAGTGTGGTATTCTGGAGTAAAACGATTCTGTTAAATTTCCTGTAGAAAGACAATCATAATTGGAAAGCAGTGCATGACTTATGACCTGTCTCAGATCATCTGTCCTGGGAACTATCCACTGTACACACACATCTGCTTCTGTACACCCACACAGGATGGGAAGACATTCCTCCACAGGAAGGTCTTCCGTTCCCTCAGAATGCAGGTGCTATGTATTGGCAAATCTTGTATTGTGGGTGTGGGGGCCAAGTTCCCAGAGTAATGCACACAGAGTGAAGCAATTCACTGCTCTGTGCTGCTCGGATGAGAATACAAGATGAGTGAGTAGGAATACAGTCACATGGCCCTTCTTTCCCTGTTCCTTCTGTGATAACTGTTTCACTCACTTATGCTTGCTACTTGTTGCGTTTGAAATATTGACCATTAGAAGACTAAAAATGCTATGCAATGAGATCAGTCACAAGAAAGACACTTGGTGCTTAAAACATTTAAAGAAAATGCAGAGCATTTAATAGGGCATCATACATTTTTAAATTCCCAAACTCTAGACAATGTCTTGCCTTTGAATTACAGGTGTTCTTAAGTGCTGTCCATGTTTGTATCCCTTTTTGTTCATTGAATGCCTTTTTGTAATCACCTGGATCATTAAAACATTGCTTAATGAATTTTCTTTGCCCATGGAAGATGGGTGATAAAGTTGTAGTGTTGAAACTATCCTGATTAGAGCAGGCACCCTGTTCTGAATTAGCAGGTTCTATTTTCATTTTATGTCTGACTTGCTCAGCTGTGTCTTTTAACATTTCAGCAATTCTGGTTCATTCAGAGGATTTATTTCATTCTTTCCAGCAGCAGGGCCTGTGTTTATCTTTTCTCACCTCGGTAAGAGCCCTTTCCCCTTCACCATATCAGTCCTCCAGCATTGCTGGACACATTGTATGGAAGAACAAAAATGAGTCATTAAACTAATGACCATTAGTCTTAACAGTTGTCAGTGAACAGATGCCTGCAGTGCCTGTCATGTGAGCTTTTAATTGCTCTGGGGTTTGCTGCTAAAGCAGAGTAATCTAAGTAGTGGCTTATTAGTGAGTGTACATGTGAAATGCTGTCAGTTAATGCTGGCAAATGAGTTGTGGCCAGGAAGGGAACAGCCTTCAGATTAATGGTATGTCCTCTTACATAGTTGCGTTATTTGCTTTTTGTTCAGTCATTGAGCCTTTTTCTAGTTAGCATTTCTATTTTAATGCTGGATACTGTGTCTGGCACAGTACAAGACACAGTTAAAACTTCGCCCTGCTTGAGATGCTTTCACTGGCAAGAGAGAAAGATGAAATACACTTGAACAACCACCTTTTCTCCCCTTCAAAAAGTGAGAGGAAACTGAAAAATGGATGGATCATAAGTATCAAGACTGGCATCACTGGACTGAAGGCATAGTTAAGCTGAGATTTAAATGTAGCTAAATTAGAGTACTTGGAGAAGTGAGTTGCAGTGCTTGAACAGTAGGCCTCAGTCTGGAAAACCATGTCAGCATTAGCACATCAGGTGGGAATGATGAGGACACTGGAAGTCACTGTCAGTAATCTCACCGAGGCAGATGAATGATAAGACCAAAAAGTTCTTAGGGGAAAATGCTTTACTATGAAGTAGCGTGCTTCGCCTTGTGGTTGGTGTATCAGAATTCCTGACACCACAAAAAGCTTAAAACCTCTAGAGTATTTGCAGAAATGCATTTGAGACTTAGAGACTGTGTGCTAGGAACAGTTTCTTTTGGGAATTTCTTTTTTAAATCGTGCTGAAACAGGTGTGCACACGTGGAGGGCGCTTGGCTGAAAGGCATTCACCTCATGTGCCTTATTAATAGCCTTAAACCAACATTCCTACAGCAGAACCATGACCATTTAACTGCTTCCTTATTGTGAAAATGTGCCTGACCAACTCAATGTGCAAGGCTGCTCAGTCCATAAACCCTGCACAGGGACTTACTGCAATGGAGAAAGAAGAGTAGACAAAGAACTGGGTTAATATCACTGAAATTATCAGAAGTAGTGGAAAACTAACAGTGGAAAAATCACGTTTTCCTCACCATGTGTTAAATGCATCCATGTGCTGAGCTGTTGGAAATCCTAAGTGAGCCTGGGAGTGAACATCTGGCTGGGGCATTCCTCTGCAGTCTGGTTTCTTCCAGGTGAGAGAGGATTCATCAGCCAGAGGTAACAGGGAGGAGAACCATTTTGATTATTTACACTCTTATTCAGGGTGGTCTGTCTTTGTAAGTGGAATTTTGGGATATACCCTCCTCCCCAGCCCCTTTCTAAAGAAATGTTGACAGGATGGTATCAGGCACTCTTGGTGCTCTGCTGAAAAGGGTGGATGAAGAGCAGTGTTAGCCCAAGCTCTCCTGGGGTACTTACAGCACTATTCAGTGAGAAGTTTTGTGATGGGAGATACTGATAATCAGAAACTTTCTATCGTCTTGATCTGTCAAAATTGTTTAGCTGCATGTCCTTTGGGTTTTCCTACTTGAGTTTTGGGCTACTTTGTCTTCAAAAGAGTTGCACCAAAGATGTATTTTCCTGCTGAGAAATTATTCCAGTTCTTGGTGGCTGAGAGTTTGCCTGGTTCCAGGTCAATTTCTATTATGAGAATTTGTAGCCATTTACAGTAGCAGAGCAATTCCATCCATTTCATGTACCTGTTTAGTTCGTGATAAACACCACACTGTTGCTGATGACAGCACTGGATAAACAGCATGCAATGAAGAACAATTACTGGTGCTGGGGCAGCCTTTTTGAGGGGGATGAATGCTTGCCAAGTTTTCACTGCCACCTGAATCAGAAGCAGATGTACAGAGATTGAGGGCAGGGGAAAACTCCCTGTCATTAGCAATGAAAGGCATGGCAGTGCCCCACAGTATATGATAAGAGTCACTGTTCAACTTTCCTCACACGACAAAATCTCTGGTTTAAATTGCACTTGTGAACAATTTTAATGTCAAAATCTTCAGCATTTAGCTCTGAAGTGTGTAGTGGTTTAGGATTCTTTTTTTTTCCCCTAAGTGCCGTGGTTTTAATACCATTCCATCACCCCGCACATTTCCCTTCTTTGTGTTTTCATTATGCAACAGGAATTCTCTTAAAAATCTGGACCCGCCACTAGTTCTAGCAGGTGTTTGGCTTCTGAGTGCCAGAGTTTTTTTTCTTCACGCAGCTTATGGATGAGAATTTCACTGCCCTTAGGCACAATTTCAACTGAAGTATATGAAAAGCATGTTACTGTGTCAGTTCAAATTAGATCACTATTAAAGAAAAAACTCAAAAGGAAATTAAATATAAATAATCATACTAACATAACATTAATAACATTAAGGTTATAATTTAAATTAAAAAGAATTGGGAAAATATGAGTCAGAAGTCCCAGGCTCTCCTGAGAGCAGCCATTGTAAATGAGGATATTGACAACTTTGAGTCACACAAGATCTCTTGGTGAATAGTACTGCAATGCTAGAGAATATAAGAACTAAGTGTATTTTTTAGTTCTGTATAATATACAGCATGGGAGCTAAGTATTGTGTGAAGTCTTGCATCCTACTTTCCCTCATCATTATCCTGTTTATCTGATGCTGGCTAACACTCTTTTGCAGTACCCCACAGTGTTCTAGGTCCCATTTTGCTCACATATAAATATACATATTGCTACCACCTGCATTGCCTTCCTTGGCGTGTTTAGACCTGCACACAGAAAAGTTGGTCATATGTGATGGAGGGTGTTTTTCCTTAAATCCTGAATCGTGCTGCCACACCAGTGTGGTCACGTCACTGTGGCCAGGTGAAAACTAAGAGGCATTTTACAAGTGCTTTGCAGAGTTTTTAGCAAAATGGTGCCATGAAGTTTCACCTGCCCGGAATTTTTGCTTTATATTAGTTTTTAGGAGGATTTTTGTTTAGTTGCGAACTTTGGTTACCTGGGAACACGCACACCTTTCTTGTAACTTTTCTTCAGCAGTTATCCAGTCTGGATACTGGAGAAGGGGATGAGAAGGAAGTAATTTATTAGAAAAGTGTGATGTTGGTCTTTCAAGCCAATTGGATGCTATTTATGTCACTAGAAAAGGATTAGGTTTCTGCAGCCTCTTGTTCTTCTTATGAGGCCTCTACTCATCAATTTTTGTGGGGTTATTGAGTAATCCTAAGGTCTGTGTTAATGCATGGCCTGCCAAAGCTACTGGGGTGTCTTGGCCCTTCATGGTGGAGGCTTCTCCCACTCAGTAAAGGAATGACCCCATATCCTTTCTCATTTCATTTGGTTCTTTCCTTTGCTCCTTAAGCAATGTGAATCTTCATTCAGTGCATGTGTTTATTTGTTGGGCTTTATAATCCAGCTGCTTATGACAGTGATCCTACACAACCTTAAACTATGCTTCTTTCTTGCCTTTTGTAAAGAAGTCTGCAGTCTCTCAAAGATTATGCTTCCAGTCTCCTCCAATATGTAACTGGGCCTGCTGTCGTGGTCATAGACAAGCAGGATTGTCTGTTTCCTGCAAAGGAGTGCAGTTGTCAGCTGCTTGTCAGGTTAACAAAAAAATTCCTTCCCCACATGGTGTTCATGATAAAGGACACTAACAAAATGTCTGGGATTCAGCTGTATGGAGTTAATTTTCCACCTGGTAGCTGGTATAGTATTTTGGATTTAGGATGAGAATAATGGTGTTTTGGTTTTTGCTGAGTGGTGTTTTCACTAAATTAAAGACTTTTTATCTTCTTATACTGTCCTGTCAGCCGGAGGCTGGGGGTACACAAGAAGCTGGGAGGGGGCACAGCCAAGACAGGTGACTCCAAGTGGCCTGTGTGATGTCCCATACTGGGTGGGATCACACTGAACAATAAAACTGTGCAAAGTTGGCCAGGGATGGGTGGCTGATGCTCAGGATCTGGCTGGGCATCAGTCAGAAAATGCAGAGCAATTGCACTGTGTGACGCTTGTTGTGTACATTCTTTTGTCATCATTGTTATTACTATTTAATTTTCCTTTTTTCATTCTATTCTATTAAACTGTCTTTAGCTCAGGCTAAGAGTTTTACCTTTTTCCTGATTCTTTCCCCCATCCTGCTATGGGGGTGAGCGAGGGAATGTATGTGTGGTGTTTAGCTGCCTGTCAGGTTAAACCACAACACAAAACTTTAAAAAAATATTACAGTATATCCTGGTTTGTTTGCTAAGCTGCTCATAGTACTTTGGTACCAATTTCTTTTCTGTGGAGATCATGAGAACCCCTAGAAATTGTCAATTAATAAAAGATACAGTTCCATGAGAATATGCTCCAATGATGCTGAAAAGATTTTATTTATGACAAGAATTTTACCAATTATTAGGTTACTAGGGTTATTAGGTTTTGTCTGGAATAGTGGAACATATGGTGAAAGAAGTGATAATAAATATCTTTTTAGACTTCAGTCACTTATATCTGTCTTGCAAGATTTTAAAAAGAGGTTTTAGTGAAATAGTATTTTCTGTCTTATTTCTGGATATTCCTTCCTTTCACTGTTTCATCACAGAGGAGAGTTTATAAAGGGAATTCAATCTTAAACAAAAAAAGAGTGGAAACATCCCCCAACCATTCCCATGACCCCAAAGCACAAGCTTTGGAGAATATGACGGTAGAATCTTCCCTCACCAGTCTAGATTATCTACATGCTATAAAATTGCTTTTCTGTTGCATCTAACTACTGCTGTGCCCCTTCCCCATTCCCCAAGGCTATGGGGAAATAATTGGGTATTGCATATTTTGAAAGCAGGATCTGACCCACAGTCACTAACTTTCTGATAATAATTGGAAGTGAACTGCTCTGGGGTTATCTTGTCTGGGTGCTGAATTTTTCCCCTTGGCTCCTATCTATCCAAAACTAGAGAGAAATGAGCATGCAGCGTTACCCACAGACCTAAGAGTAAGTGTTACATGGCAAGGGATGCTGTCCTGCTGCAGCTGGATTTGGGCCCTGGTTCTGTAAGGATGTCACTGGGAACTTTGCCACTGATATCACTGGGAGAAGCTTCAGTCTGCCAGTGCTGCTCTTTGAGAGCAAATTTCAGGCACATCCAATCAATTCTTTGGCAAGAAGTTCAAGTCTGCCTAACACAGAGTTTAGAAGAAGCTTCACTGGAAGAAGGAAAATTTCAGGGCTCATATTTCTTTTAGAAATATGAAGCAGAGTCGATATTTAAGCTGGGTTTTGAAAGTAAATGAAGTTTTGGCTTAATGCTATTGTAGCCTTTCAGTGAAATGTTTAATCTTTTAGCCAGACAATAGCAAGAGAAAATATAAGTAATTGTTGATAAATATCCAAAAGCTTAATCACTAGTATAACTTTTAGAAAGTGCAGAAAAAGATTTCAAAATGTGTTGATCTCAGTCTGCAGCCCAAGCTATGCCAAAGAAAATGTATTTACATTTAACCAAGAAAAATGGTGGTAGAAATGTCCTTTTGAAAAGACTGAAAGACAGGATCTTAATTTGAAACTAAATGATCTCCATTATTCTTCCTGTTTCAGTGTTGGCTTAAGGTTGCACAAACTGACAGCCTGAAGAAAGGTTTAGGCTGAGCACTTTTGTTCTGGTGACGTGATCTTAAGCACATTCCAGTCCCTGGAATGACTCCGAGTGCTCGAATGGGCGCAGGATGGTTTGAGCAGCAGAGATGATGTAGGCAGTTGCTTTCTTGCAGCTGTGAATATGATTATAGTTACAGCTTAGATTCAGTTTTCAATGACAGACACTGTTCAAACAATAGCTGAGCTATCAGTTTCTAAGTTGCTTGCTGGCAGCATTTTACTGTGTTGGAAAAAGGTGGCTTATCCAAAATATTTAAGAATAGTCTTTTGCTTATCTTTGTATGTATCTTCTACTTAGAGGCACATTTTTCCAAGCTTGTTTTATTTCTTCGTGTTCAAACAGGCCTAGAATGAGAGATGAGAGGAAAACTCATTAGATTTGGGCTTAATTCAGACATGTCTTAAGTCTGCTTTTAAGTAATACAGAGCATGCAACACGGAAGAACAATCCGTGAGTCTCCCACTCCAGTTCTGTCCCTGGAAGAGCTTTTGACTCAGTCTTTCAGATTGTCTCAGTTGTGACTTCCCTGATGAAATCTGACAGCCAAGTTCTTCTTTCAGGGTCCTTCTATGAAGAAGTGCTTGACTTCAGTTTAGCCAAGTCCTCTTTCATTTTTCTAGGAGAAATGACGTTTATCCTTTAGTTCTGATTTGAAATGCTGGCCTCTTAATTTAATGTTAATAATTAAATAATTGGCCTGGTCTGCAGAAATGCTGAGCTGCTGGCAGCTTCTGTGGAAACTCGGTTCGCTTGCAGGGTCTTTAAATGTTTCAGAGTGTCTAGCATTAGGAAGCTGTTTCTGTAGATCTTGGCAATGACAAAAGCTAATCTGACTCTTACCAGATATTTATTCATCAGGATTGCTTGCTCTGGAGATATCCGAAGTTCTGAACTGTTAGTGTGTCATTGTTTGTCTGCAAATTCACTTTTTCATGTTGTGATAAAGCTGGAGTGCTGTGCGCTATCTAATGTTTTTGTATTGGAGTCCTTGAAAATCCATTAAACTAAACTGCTACTTAGCTGGTATATGACTTCCCTGGGGTGTAAATCAAATGCTGCAGCAGCTTAGGAGACAGATATTTAACTTGAATTCAATGGGAATACGCACATTTTGATATATGATTGGACTTGCTGTGCATATTAATCTGACAAACATGTATTTACAAGTCATTAAGAATGCACATAGTTTTTCTCATTTTGCTTTTCCCATCTTTTTTTTTCCCGTAAAACAATGATTTTGGAAACGAACGCTGCCCATTTTCCACTTCCAACAAGAACTAATAAAAGAGCCACAAAACTATGGAAAGCAAACTGCCTTCACTATATTTGTCTTTTCTTTATAGAATTTACTTTGGGTAGGGTAGTGCAGTTGTGCATAACTGTAAAGCTTTAGTTGATCAGACCTTTTATCTTTTGTCTGTGTCTCTTTTTAAAAGCAAGATATTGTGGCAGTTTCAGGAAAAACATGGTATTTGTCACTTTCAGCATGTGAAATAGATAATTTTGAAGCTTTCCTTTGCATTACTCCAGTTTGCTCTCATTATGCTCCCAATTTTAGCAAGAACACAGGTTTAGTTAGGGAATGACTGATTTAAATCTAGGTAATGTTTATGTGTATTAAGTGTGCATAACATCAGAGTTCTTACTTTTCCGTGTATGTGGTTCTTGGTGCCAAGAAACTCTAAAAATAAAAATTCCTCTGTACATGAAATATTAATGTTTTATTTCTAATTATGTTCAAGTAATTTCTTTGAGACATTACATCTCTCTCCTCATCTTCTTGACGTTCACAGCTCAGATTTGTAGAAAGCTCTCTTTCTAAAGCTGCTGCTGTCTATATATAAATGTGGAACAATTACTTTCAAGTCTCCTGCTGGCTATGATTAAGTAGTATAGTAGCATGCTATTATGAGGTTGGGTTGAGCTTTGTCTTGGCCTTAGTATCAAATTATCTCCAAGAACTGTAGACTAAACTAGATTTTTTAATTTATCTGAAATTACAATAGGAGTTTAAGTCCTTGGATGAGATTGTTACTTTCTAACTTGGAAGGAATGGCTAATGATTAATATTTATCATTTTTAGTAATAGGAAAACTCTACAGTTTAGTGGTTGCCCTGATCTGATAATTTGAAGTGAGCTGGATGGCAATAGTTAACGTGAATCCTGAGTATCAAGGGAAAAAAAGAGCAGTTAAAGTACTTTGTGTGGTGGTTTCAGAATGTGCTAATGGGATTCATTTTGGGCCAAGCGGATCCAGCAGCACCCACTGTGCTCAGTCACTGGGAGATGCTCAGATCAACTCAAGCTGGTTTAAACTAAGCCCCTCTTCTTCACATGTGCTGTGTGTGGGCATTCAGGCCTTCTCAGCCATGCTGCTTGCTAATGGCAGTATTGGCTGGGAACCACTCAGTGACCATTCCTCTTCTTACTCAAAATAAAATGCTCAAATCCAGCGACTTGGACAGATGCTTCCAGTCAGTGTTACACAGAGCAATGAAACTGGGCAGCAGTGAAAACAACGTGCAGCTCTTGGTGGAAGGAGATCTGAAAGGCAGAGGCTTGGATACAGGCAATTCTTTGTGTCTTCTGCAGCTGAAAGTGGAAGAGTAATTTGGTCTTTCAACACTCGGGTGGGGAGTGGTGAGTGAGAAAGCAATCACAGCCTGAGATCAAAGCTCTGCTCCAGCATAAGGCTTCAATACACCCCGTGCATTTCACACTTCCCACTTCTGCTGATCGGGATAGTTCTCCTTCATCACATAGATGGAAATATGTAGCATGGAAGATCTTATTTTTTCAGTTTCTGACTAATAACTTACATGTTGTAATCAACTAGAAAGATTTTCAAACATTGATCTGTTTCCAATTTTTATATTTTCTCTTTTGTCAGTGGGTAATACATACTTTCTTGTTACATGGTATATTAATTTCCATGAATTTTATGTCATGATTAGTGTTATATCTGCTTTGGCTACATTATCACCTTCTACTGTCTTCATATGCTTAAGATCATAAAAGCTGGTTTAAATCTTAAGTGTACTTGTAACTTGACACATTTAATTTAAAGCTATTGAGATTAAAGTGGCCATCAAACAGACCTAAAACACTAGCATGAAATGTAATTGTTTTCTGAAACTTGCACACTTATAGTCTTTACTTTAAAACATGAATTTATACCAGATTAGCTAAGTCATTCAGAGATGATCTCAAATATACTACAAACCCACAGACTGTTGAAATTTGAATTATGTTTAAGCCAAAGTGCCCATAGAAATATAAAAGCCTCATAAGGAGCATTGGTAGATTCCTCAGTGGGGAATAAAATGGACTAAGTGGAAACATTAAATTTTGTGTTCAGTACTATGTATGAATGCAAGTGCTTCAGGAACGTGCTGCTTATTTGAAGGTACCTACATCTAGAGGGTAAAAATGTTTTTCTGGTACTTTGGTGAGTGGATACAAAAAAGGTTTTTGAACATTTGAAGATTTGATTTTTTTTAAAATTAACTTCTCAGTTTGGGTTGTTTATCAGATGGAATTCCTTGGTTTCAATAACAGTTTGCCACGACAGCTTGTAGTGTGTTCTTAGTGTTTTGGGTTTTTTTTGAATTTTTAATTAATTGCTTTGTTGCATTCTTCCTTACTGGAATTATACTAGACAGGTAGCAGTATCTATTGCTGCAGCTGAAAGATGAGTTTCCATTGTAACCTCCTGTGTAACCTTATAAAATATCTGCCTTTTACACTGAATTTTTCCATGCTTGGAAGCCAGATTTTGCTTGTCTGAATCTAGCAAGCATTCCTCTGCTTCTCAAGTGCCTTAGCTGCTCATTAGCTCTTAACAAGAAAATGGAGTGAGTGTTAGAAACCCCTAGTTTTTCTTGTTATGTTTATCAAATTGCTATTTCAGCTTCAAATATTGGCATGTTTTATATTCAAAGCATAATACTGATTAATGTCCAAAGACTTTATATTTTAAATGTTTAACTTACAAAGATGAGAAATAAAAGCAGGTTTATTGCTACATATCCTACTGACAAATTTGTTTATGAGAAATTAGGCAACAGTGTGATATATACAATTAGCTAAGAAGTATGGTGGGGTAATTTTGATTCTCTTTTGCCTGTAAATTAGGCAGCTCTTCCAAAAATACTTTTATGAATCACTAGCACTTAATGGTATTCTTTTCCAAAGTATTCTACAAAGAAAACCTCAACTTAACAATAGACCACTAATATAGGTCACTAGGTGTTGTAATTGTTTTACACCTGATGAAACTGAGGTAGAAATGATAAGTACTTTAACCCAGGCCACTTGAGATTTAGGATGCATATCTCTTATCCATTAGTCCTGTGCTGAAATCATAGGATTACATCATTGCCATATTCCCTCACACAGGATCTATCGATAGCCCACTGAAACCAGTGGGGAAAGATGCCAGATTATGTCAGCCCGTTTCATGTCTGGGTTATGCTTCACATGTCAGGGCTTGCATCAGCTGCAGCCAGCTCGCATTCAGCAGGAAGCCTAACTGTGGACCTCTTTTGGTGGCCTTATGGGGAAATGTTATCAAATGTAGATTTGTTCCCCATATTTTATTACTTAATTATGCATAAATAAAGTCAGTTGGCTAAAGTGTAAAAGTGAGAGCTCTGCTGCAATAAGCTTTATAGAAATGTCATGATAGTATGGTGTGAATGTGAATTACTCTTCTGTAGGCCTGATGAAAAAATCCTCTTTACAATCTTGTTCAGTCTTGCATGCTGAAATATGACCTTTACCCTAGTCTAGACATGTCCTTTGCAAGCTATTTCTAGTTTATATGGAGACTGCTTGATTTAAACCAAGTATGTTAATCTGATGCTGTCATGACTGATGGGGTTTGCAGTCTGAGGAGCTGACAGCTCACAACAGAGTCAGCAAAAGCACCGTAAGCTTCTCCAGGCCATCCTGCAAATGATGTGCCACCTGCTTTTTATGAGATACCTTGTGAGCTTCAGAAAGTGAACTTATTGCAAGAGAGAAAGTGCAATGGGTCTTACTTTCCTTTTCCACCACAAACTGGTTAAATTATGTCGATTACCTTTGAAATCTCTGGTTAGCTGGCACCAGTATTTGGTACAGTTCTAGCCAAGAGTCTAGAAACTGGGCGATGGCAACTGCCAGCTTTCATGTAAAATTGCTGTGTAAATGTCAAAATATACAGTTTACTTACACCCCTATTTATTAAGTTTATGCATTGGCAAATGTCCAGCAGTAACTCGTACATTTCAGGCCTTTTTTTCTTCCCTGAAAGGTTTCAACCTTTTGGAAGGTAATGTTCATGTCCTTGCCCTGTCCTCACTACCATGGCTGGACTCAGTATTCTGCATTCAAAAGATGATTGCTTATTTTCTCTAGTATGCAAACCAGTTGGCTTCTCCAGAGAGTGTTAAATGCAGGAGGAATAAGGGCAGAAGAGTCTGTGCAGAACATTTGCTGCATGTCTGGGTTGCTTGAGACCTACAGTACCAGGAGATACTGTTGAGCCAGCATGTGCTCAGTGTGTTGAGCACGTTCCAGGTGTGTTGTGATTGCTGAGCAGGCACAGATCCTCTAAGCAAAAGCTGTTTCTCTAATCAGGACCCAGGTGTCAGACAGCCCAGCTGCAGGTACCAACTATGATTCTGATAGAATTAGTTCCTCTGTAGCTTGAAATGAGCCCTTTTTTCCTTTCCCAGCATGTTCTCAAATGCTCTTTCCCAGCTGTGAATAGCATTCTGAAATAATATGGAGCACTGCCTGTGTTCACTCCAGTCATTCCCATTCCCTATTTCTTCTTTGCAGTAATAGCTTCCTGCAAGATAGGAAAGTAATTCATAGTGTCATGGCTTCACAGGTAACCCTGTTGGACTAGAGGAGCCCTCAAGGTATCTTCTAAGCGGATTTAGTCTGTGATTCTTCATTTTTTCCTGTAAAAAAAAATATATTGTGTTTAACCAAATGCCTGTTACCTGCAGTAGCCACTTCTCTAGTGAAGCTTATAAGGAAAGAGGAAGTGTAATGTTGCTTTTTGAATGTCTTTGAGCACTGATGGTTGATAAGCCCCAGAGGTGGTTTCCTTTGATTTACTATTATTCTGCTATTGAGGCATCTTGTTTTGGTTTGGACCTCTGTAGGTATTTAGCATGTTTCCATCACAGCAAGATATCCACCCAGAAATACTGTTCCTCAAAACACAATACTTTTTTTTTTTCCCCCTCCAGAGGTTCATGTCTAGATTTTGTAATTATATATATAGGTTTGTTTTTTTTTTTTTAAATTACTTGTTTGTAGTAGGTGTAACATGACCTTTCTGAATTTCTTACAGACAAGAGCAGAGCAATCCCAAGGTGCATACTTCTTGCCTGAGTTTGCACTTTCTCCACAGGGAAGTTTTCTTGAGGACACCACGGGGGAACAGTTCCTCACTTACCGTTATGATGACCAGGTCAGTGTGCCATGTGTGAAAATGACAGAGATTGTCACATTCGTGTAACTCTGAGATACAGATACTGTGAAACTGATTAAGATACACAGTGTGTGTTATCTTTTGAAGGCACATCAAATTTATAACAAGTTGAATGATAACACACTACAAAAAATTAAAATTATGGCACTTAGTTGCATAAGTACAGCCACTTTTGGAAAATATTATTAGGATGTAATGGAGATAAAAGCAGCAGTATTTTAGTGATGTGTTAAGAGATGTTTGTAGTTATATCTGCGAAATGTGTAGAATTAGAGGTGATTGTCCTTTCTGTGAATTGTTTGACTTAGCCTAATTTGTTTTATTTAATGGAAAAATCAACATTAGGCAGATCTTACATTTTCCAGCTTGTGAAAAGTCAGCACACTGTATTAGTTCATTAAGTTTTTGGAAGGGAAGGTTGGGCAAATTATAAAGAAACAAATGGGAACAGTAATAATGGATGGAGCAGTGTTTACAAAGAAGCAAATTATTCTTTTTTTAAGTTAAAAATCTTTAATGCTTTCTCCAGACCCATAGAAACATTATGTTAAACATGGAATATAGATATAAATGTAAAGAAAGCAACATGAAAGAAATGCTGTTAATCTTGGCAAAAGATCTGAAGTAAACCTAGGAAATGTGTGGCGTGCTGTGGAAATTTACTCATAACACAATGTGTTCCAGGAGTCAGTTCAATTTCACATCAAAACTGTCTGAATTACATTCATAGACACTTACAGTACATTTCTTAATGTAAGAGGAGGGAATTTGTTAGGAAACACTCCCTGCAGAAGTGAGAGAAGAGCCAAAGTTTCCCTGCATCACAAGGTATGGTTCTGTCAGTGATGGGCAGTTTTATTTTGAAAGATGGTCTCCTTTCAGGAGCTACTTGAAGAAAATAGTTTGCTCATCACTCCTCTAAAGAGAGAACTGAGGTGACTTTATTTAAGCTTTAAGCTGACAATCCTTTTAGATAGACAAAAGGAAGCAGAAAAGATACCACAGACAGCATGCTGGGGCACTGTGAACGATTTGAATTTTGTTTAAATGTTTACAATATTTCATACTTTTGCTTCCCTAGAGGGTCTTAATTATCAACAGAAAAGGTACTTGGATAAGACCTTCCTTGGACTAAACACCTGGGAAAGCAATAACTTATAGGACAGTAAAATGCAGCTGCAACTCAGGCTGCATTTAATGACAGTAGTTGAAAAACACTATAAAGGTTATACACTTTGATCAAAATAGTTTCCATTTCACAGAGCACATTTTAGAGAAGATGATAAATTAAATATAATGGAGGCTTAGTCTGAGTCTTTGACGAGACTGGACTATGTGAATAATAGAGCTGATTAAAAAACAAACAAAATGAATCCCCTCGAAAAACCCTCAAATACCAGCATAGTTCTATATAGAAGCCAGTTCCAAGCTCAATTCCATTTGATGGAAAGAATTCCATTTGATGGAAAGTTTTCCATTAATTCCTTTGAGATCTGAGTTGGATCTAGGATATGGCCAGCTTCTGTTATTTCATAAATGTGATTTAGTTTTGAGGCCTGCTCTTCCCAGACACTTAGCAGTTTGAAATTAAGTTTGAATTCCTGGAACTGAAAATGGTGCTGAAACATCAAAATGTTGAAAATAAAAGCAACTGTATTAGCAGTCGTTTCTTTTGAAAGAAAATTCAGTCTCTAAGCATTATTTATTAAAAATTATAAATACATTGAATGCAGATGGGAATTGATCTATATCTCTAGCTTTACCTTCCTGCAAGTAAACCAGGATTTATTTGTTGGATGGAAAGATTTTCTTTGATTTTTCTAGGAAATTAATCATAGGTTTGTAATAGTATACAGTTACAATTATACTTTTGGTGAAATGTTAAGACAAAACTCAATTGTGTTGTGGTCAAACCGGGTCAGAAAACCAGATCTTTTTGTTTTCTGTTTCATTCAACTCTTTCTTTTGACATTTACTGGTATGAACGGATGGAAGTCTTAAAACCAGAGGGTGAAAATCCCTTATCAGATAATTTATTGAATTTTTGTAAGCTGGGATGGATAGGTTTGATACATTATAGGTGTGATAAGGATACACAGGTGAATAAGAAGATAGGAGTGTATGTACATTGAAAGTCCATTTTTAACCTATTCAACACAGAAATGGAATCAGTACAGGAAGGTTACCACGTAATTAAAGAATGCAGTAACAGCATCTTCTCACACACTTTAATTCCTTAATTTAGTTTTAGCAATTCACTTTCTGTCTTGTCCTACTGTGAAGGGCTGCTGGCCTGTAGGAAGTACATTCCTTCCTTTTCCCTGATCTCCAGAATTGTCCTGTGGGCAATCCTACAGAGTTCTAGTATTCCTACGCACCCTAAGTTACATTAATGTTGTTGGAAATTGGAAAAGTGAAATAACTTTGTGCACTTGACTCCAACAAAACAAGAGATCAGTCTGATCTGGTCTGCTGTGGAGATCATGCCTCCTTCTGTGTCCATGGAAAGGAACAGAATAGATAAAAGGGGTGAGAGGTTCCTGAGGCTGTGGCATGGAGGTGGAGAAGAGGATGGCTCACAGCCTCTGTTCTTTTGGCTAACTAGTGTTGACACACTTGCAGGAAACCCATCTATCCCTATCTTCCCAAGTTTGCCCTTTTCCTCCATGCACTGTTCCTTTTATCCAGGCCAGTAAAATTTCCAGGGATAGATGGATAATATTTTTATATAGCAGCATCATCATCATCATGATCCAAGATTAGCTTCCTTACATCCTCCAAGCACAGGAATGTTTCAAAGGGGTTTTCTTTGGCTGTTGTGTGTGATATTTTTCAAGCAAGGAGCCAGTTTAATCAGAATCATTCATTCCTTTGTTAGTAAGTAATCTCAGTAAAATAGAACTAGCTGTTACTTAAATATGCAAAAGTATTTGCTATCTGAAATGACAAGCTTACAGTTTGAAATGAAAGATGAGTAAATATTAATAGGAACACACTGTACTCTGCTCTAGCCCGGCAGAATTACACATGGATTCATGTTGTACATGCAAGATAGTACATTTTGTTCTGGTTTAATCTGGCAGGACTGTGCTCTCATTTTTGTACAGGACTGCACTAACCTCTTTGCATATTTCGTTGCTGTGTGTGTATTTAAGAATTACATGCAGATGAAATTCTTTGGCTCGATATTTTCAAAATTCAGTGAATATCTTTTTTACCACTTCTATGACTATGGAAGAAAATACCTTTAAAGATATGATTAAATACTGCCATCCTGATTCACTGGGGTAACATCTGCAGGGAGTGGGACATTATAGTTTTGACACATTTATTGCTGTATCTTTGGGGAAAAGCAGTGCTTCAAAGCGAATACTTTTGAGGGATCCCGAAGGACAGAAATGTAGAAATGTTTAAAAGAAACATCTTCTAAAGGCTCCTGTATTGTTCACCAAGTGCTATCTTGTATCAGTGCATTGCATCCTGCATTTCTGAAATTCTAGTGGGTCAATGCAATTTAAATCTAACTTGGTACCAAACAGATTTTGATGCATAGCCAAAGACTTCAACTGCTGTGAGAAATTTGAGACTGAAAAAATATATGCCCCTCTCCTCCTATTCATGAAAATAATTAAATAAATGAATAAATATATTAAAATAAAATATGAAATAAATATATAAGTAATAGCCCTTTCTCCAACTTTGAGATGCATATTGAACCTTGCCATAAGGAATAGTTTCCTAGTTTTCTTTCTGATTTCTTTTGGCTTTTCACCTTCTAATCTACTACAAGGAATTTTTTTCTTTTCCAAAATGCTAGTAGTACTGGAAAGCTTTCTTGCAGAAATAAAATGTTCTTGTTTTCTGACACTTGAGGTATTGCTTCCAAGTATTAAAACCATTCCATATGACGGACCACCAAGAAGGACAGCAGTGAAAACTTGGTTGGGCTGAACGTGTTTGAAGTGCATTTCCACTCTGATTGGCTGGCTGGAAGAGAGTTCTCTTGGGGGTGTGGGTGAAAAAAAGAAAATAAGTTTATCTTTCAAGTGAGAAAATGTTTGCTTGACCAGTTTGCTTTCTAGTTGACCTTGCTTCTTCTAAGTTTTATGATGTTACCGGTTTAAACTCTCAACAAGGATAACTTGATTGTGGAATTAGATATATGGCTCTAGGTAGTCCAGTCTTGGCAAAGCAATCGAATGTTTCTAAACAAATATTAATGAAAATCTGCACTATCAGACCTGTGTTTAGCTATGTGAGGTAAGGTAGAAACCAGTCTGTTTGCAACTAGATGTGCAAGCTGTAATGCACAGGCTGCAGCTGCTACAGTTCCTTTAATAACTAGTCTTTCTTTGGGTTTGCTAGAAAAGTGCTTTGCTCTACAGTAAATGCCAAAATTGGGAAAATAAATATTCTCATTTAAGCCTTGTCTTCCACAAATAGAAATAGTCTGTCTTGACTCCTGCTTTTTCAGGGAGAAAAGGAGCATGGCATTTAAAGTATTAATTTGAAAAAAGGCAGTGGAACCCAGGATCTCAGTTACTTCAAAAATTAATATTGAAATAAATGGATGGAACCTGTTATTCCACATTTTTATTTGTAGTCTGGCAGCATAACTGTTTGTGTTTGTTCTGTAAGTTTTTCAAATTATACTGAGGAAACTCTTGTGCGGACAGAAGTTGTCTTACAGGTCCTGCCGGGCTGACAGACATTTTTCCACGATTTTTTCATCTCTTTCCCCATTCCACCTGCTGCTGGTTGCCATCCTCGTGCTCTGCCTCTGGAACGGTACCTGAGTCACAGCCTGAGGATCAGCTGCTTGCTGGCTCCTGCTCCCAGTCTGAGCCTTTTTATTCCATTGCCAGCTGGTTTGCATCTAAATCACCAGAGAAATGGAGCCACACGAGATGAGTCATGTAAGGGACATTACTGCAAATTAACACATCAGTGAAGACAAGCTCTAATCCTGAGAAGGGAGGAAGATTTGTAGTTAGTGGCTCACTGGCTGCCCAAGTACATAAAGCTGCAGTGCTCTTGATTTGAGGAGCCTGAAACTTGTGTTATTCTCTGACGAGCCATCTTTGTTGATACCCTGAAAAAGCACTCAGAACTATTAATGAGACTTAATGTCTTGAATCTCAATGTCTAGCTCTTCATTTAGAGATTCTTTTTTTGAATAAACAAACTGTTTTCAAGTGGCCACAAACTATTCCAGGCATTCTTCTTTAATGAGAACATTCCACTAAGGAACACTTGGTGGTTTCATTTGTGTATTCGGAGAATGAACCAATAAACGTAATTTTATGCAAGCACCAGAATTGCAACTGCTAATATGTGGCTGTGGGAATTTCAGCACTGTGTTAGAAATACTGCTCGTCTGCTGTGCAGAGGACTGACCTTACAGTCCTCACTCAGCCAGTCTGCTGATACTAGAATAACACTGATTTCACTGACTTGAATCCTACAAGTTGTTCCGTTCTCTTAGCTGGGACATCTTGTGTAAGTAACTAATTACTAGGTCAGGTTTGTGGCACTCCATACTAATCCTACAGATGTTCATAATGAGTTTTAAATCATATTTAAGGAGTTTACAGCCATGTGTTTGTAAGGCTCTGTGAAGGTAAAAAACATCATTTGGTGTTTCTCTGAAAATTTAAGTGAAGGTGATGCTAGGTTTCCCCCAATATTTTTATTTCTATTCCTTTTTTAATACATACCTTTTTTTTCCTTTTTTTTTTTTTTTGTTTACAGGTTTAATTTTGGCCTCTTTATTTTTAAGGGTATGTTTTTTGTTTGGTTTGGTTTTTTTTGGTAAGGAAATTAGCTCCATAATCAAGCGAAATGTGTTTTTGATTTGGAGTGGAAGGGAGGAAAAGGAGGCAAGGATTAAGAGAAAATGAAAACCACCTACAATTTCAGGCTAAACTACTCTTACAGACCACTGGTACTGCATAAGTCAGGCATGATCCTATTCAAACAATACTTTTGTTTAGGCTAATTGCTGGCTGGAAGTGTGTGAGGAGCATATGCACGAGTAATTATATCATTACTTGTGTGTGATAGGTTGCTTAGTGAACTGAAAACTGTTTTAAAATCCTTTTGTTTATTGGCAAACTGAATGGGGAACTGGCACTTTTTAAAGCACCAACTACCATTTTAAGCTCATGGTTTTGTTGCTCAGAGAAAATAGTGGAACTGCTGTGTGCAGTCCATGTTTCTTTGTGCACTAAGAATTACAGACTTCCTTGTTTTCTATTACAGCCTTAGTCCCAACCCTGCCAAAGTCACTGTGTGTAAATCATACCTACAGAAGCCAGTAGGCCTTCACCTTGTGCAGTATAACAGCCTTCACAGGGAATCTGTAATAATACAGTTTCTGCAGAAAACACATTTTACATCATTTCAGTTTGGATCAAATACATTCCATGAGGCTGTAATCCTATTCCACCAAATTCTGTGGTGAAACTCATTGGCCTGAGTCCTTAGTTCTTCTGTGGCCGTGATGATACTGACCTCAGCAGCTGCCAGAGGATTCCCAGGTAGCAGAAGTGACCCCTCAATTGCAAGGTCACCCCCCAGAATGATTTCTCGAGGAAGAAAGGAGAATGGACCTAAACTTTTAGTTGTTTCTCTTATATTTGCTCCCTTGGGTGCTGGACAGAGATTTAGGCTGCTCCAGTGGATGATAAAAGGCTATGCAGGGGTGCTGATTTTCTTCCTTTTTTCTTAGACGTACCTTTGGGGCCACAAATCCCAAAACCATGTTTATTCAGTTTGTGGTTGAGCTATATTTAAAAAAAAACAAACACTTTAATACTGAGCGCCTTGCTTTTCTAGCATCTCTACCATGCACATTTTGCATTAAAGACTGAATTTTTTTAACTCACATTCAGTGTTCCAAGTTCTAATGTTTATAATTCCAAGTTTCCCCAAAATAAATTTTTCAGTTTCTAGCAGTAGATTGAAAGGTTTTTTGGTTTTTTTTTTTAACCTTTCATACTCCAAGGAGCAGACAGAAGGATGTGTACTTGGACAAATATTCTACTGTAAAGTCTTTAACTCAATTCTGCTACACTGGACTAGTAACAAGACACCTGATGAAATGAATTAACATTATACAGAGTAGGTGCTCGTTTGGCATACTTCAGAGGAGACCAACAATTAAATCATGAGAGATTGATACAATGCAATGTGAATTTCCCACTGACCTCCTTATGCCCCCAGTGAACCTCCAGAAGTTGGCACATGCTCTTAACCAAGAATTTTGACATTGATAAAAGCTTAGGTTCAGCCTTCTAAATTAAGACTGAAAGGTCTGGAGGCAACAGAAATAATCCCATGCTTGCACAGCTCTGATGTAGTGCTGCTATCACCTATCAATAAGAGTTCATTGAGATACAGCAGAGAAGTGCTTCTAAATCAAAAAGATCCATTTCAAGTACTGTGGGAAATGCGGTGCTTGGAAATGGAAAGTCATTCTTCAGATATACGTGGATGAGAGGATGTTGTAGGCTGATAAAGCCTAATGGTGCATTAATCACTTTGTTTGCACAGCACAAACATTTTGGAACTATGTCTATTCGCTGGTCTTAGTAAAGGAAAGAGCTGATTGTATTTAGTTTTTATGATAATTCAGCTAAATTTATTGAACTTTTAGAGCTGTTTAAGCTCCTGTTAAATTTTGCACAAATGAGAAGATGAAATTGTATTGCTGAATTTTTCATGAAGGACGAATATGATCAATTGGGTTTGTTTTTTTTTTTTCCTTTCTTGTGTCATTTCTGCCACGGAAAACATTGAAAGACCTATGAGGGTTTATAGCAGCTTCTCCCTTTCAGCAGGGAAAGTCTTAGTGAAAATATGAAAGAAGCTTCAGTTTATACTGTCCCTAGAACAATGATTAGTAAAATGCTTGCTTGATAAAATGATTCATCCTGTGTAGTGTGTTTTGATAGAATTACATTGTTTTGCAAGGCAGTGGGTAAGTTAAATGGAATTTATATTGTTAAGCATGTGGATAATATCCCTCACATCCTTAATAGTCATCCTTTCAGGCCTGTCCAGCATGGAAAAATTATTTATAGGAGAGACTGGATGTCACAATGACCCTTTTAGTAGAGATGTACTTGAACCTAAATTTCTTCTAATTTGTATGCCACTAATGTAGAAGATGAAATGAAAAATCTTTAAAAAATCTGCCTATTTTAGCTTTGTTTCTAGAAAGAATTAAAATGGTTCTTGATGTCATTAACACTTGCATGATGAACCAGCCTTGGGACAACTAAAGAACAATCTCTTTACAACTTCCAGCAGTTATTTTGCTCTGTACTGTTTCAAAATAACTGTCAGTATCTCCAGTTAAACCTAATTTATTTCTACTATTTGCTTACAAGCTATTTGCTTACAAGAAAGAAAATTATAGACTTTAATTACCAATTTTGGCAATAACAGCAAAAATGGTAAATGTAGGTTTGTTGAGAGGATCACCGTTGACAACTTTATTTTTCATTTTTAGAGCTTAGAATGTGTTACAGGTTGTGGTGCTGTGGGATCTGAGGCATTTTAGTTCTCCTAATGTGAAACACCCTGGTGCTGTGGGTGTCAGGTGCAGCTTCCCACCAGTGCTGATGCTGAGCCTTGACTTGGAGGCTTAGGGGTATGGAGGGTGTTGACGATTTTCAGAAACAGAACTGGGAGACTTTATATTAACACACACACACGCACACACACACACAAAAAAGTTCACATGAAATTTGTTACTAATTTTTTCACATTATGGAAGACCTGATTTTTTTTTTTTCCTTCTTCTTCTGTTTTATATAAAGCAGTTACTTGCTTTTCTGTTTGGACCATAACCTACTGCTATTTTCTAATCCCTTTAAACCATTACCCCCAAGAAAACACTGAAACTTTGGGTGCAACTTCCAGCATGCAGGATGTCCTGTGAATGTCAACGGGTTTGTTTGCATGTCTGAAACTGTTTACAGAAATAAACGCATGTGATTTGAGGCAAGAGTTGAAGGTGCTCAGTGTTTGGTTGAGTGTTTAGCATGGTCTTTGGTAAAGAGCAATGCTGTGTTTGAACATTAGCCTGAAGTACTTTAATGTACTTGACACAAACTGTAGGTTCCACGCTTTGTGGAATGATTGGCAAATCAAGCATTCCTTTTCATTCTCTGTGGTTTTCCCCCCACACTTTCCTATAGACAGGCAACTGTAATGCTCATTCTTGGTCTGGAAGAAAAGGCAGTCAGACCTCTGAGAACTGGAAACAATCTGGACTTTTTAACATACTCTTAAAACTATAAAACCTGACCTCTTTCCACTTGAGCCCCTGTAATCTTGCTTTATAAGATTATCTCATTGGTAGTAAGCGTTTTTGTTTGTTTGTGTTATCATGCTATAAGATACTTTTGTGCATGGATGGTATAAACCTTTATTAATTTAATGTTTTTACGTTGCATAAGAGAAAAAGGATTTTTAAAATGGCACCAAACCTTTAATTGATTTACAGGTTCATGAAGGAGACTAGAGTATTTGCACATGGGTGAGAAAAATTAGTAGCAATAGGCTGCTGTATGATGTGGGATGTTTTTGTAGTTTTTAAAATAGCCCTTGGGAGATGGTTGCAGTTGTAAATACAAGATATGTTCTCCTTTACCTGATTATTTAGGCTTTGGTCCAAAAATCATAATAATTTCAATAGACTTTGGATCAGCCCTTAATTTTTTTAATGCAAAAAGAGATTTGCCATTGATTTCAGGCAGATTGGATTCAGGTACCCCAAAACAAATACCACAGACTTTTAGAGAGATAATACTATAGAATTACTAGAAAATGGAATAGATGCTGCAAAGCACCAGCATGAGTGCAGCCTCAGTATTCTGCAGACAGACAAGTGCAGTGGTGTTTGTTTCGTTCAAACCTGGTGTTCAAATGATGGGTGAAGACTTGTGTAGTAAACTTTTTACATTTGATCCAGCTTCTGGATTTGGTGAAGATCACAGAATTTTCTGTGATTTATACAAGCAAACCTATTTACACACCATGAATGCTGAAGTGAATCCTGTGTTCCAAGTACTTGATCTGTTTTTCAGTAATTGTGTTGTACTCAAATCACCTAAAAAAAAATCTGACAAAATGTAGTTTATGACTCCATTCTCACGCACAGTCTCTGACCTATATACTACATATCAGCAAATATGTGTGTTTTTAGCAGTGATCTTCCTGTGTCTAAGCAATAGGATTGTGTAAGGTATAAATCTGAAGAAACAAGCTGTGGTCTTTCTGACAGCTCACATAATGTCTCAATACATCAACACAATATATGGCAAAATACCTTTTTGTTTTTACTGTTTGTAAAAAAAAAAAAAGACCTGGAATGCATAATTTTTACTTAAAAGAAATGTAGTGCATTGCCTTGAATGTTTTTTGATATTATTAATAGATGACATGAAATATGTTCAAATATCAGACTGTAAACCATGAGATTTTACCACCTTTGAGTATTGACTCCAGTGGTAACTATCCAGGGCAATATTGCAGTCTACTGTGTGAATCAGAATTATATCCTAAGTCTCTTATTAAAGTGCTAGGCCTAAGTTTTAAATTTGTCCTGCCTTCTAATTCCATTTAAAAAAGATTTTGTTCTTTTTTTTTTTTTTGCGGGTATTTTTATACTTTACAGTGAACTTGCCAGTTAATGTTCATTCTTCTCCTGCTTCTTCAATATTGAGGCTATAGGATAGTCTGTTTTTCTCATACTTTCAGCTCTGCATTCTAATGAATGCGATGCAAAGAAAAGGAGGGTGAAAATATTTCTTAGAAATAGTCCTTTTTCAATGCAGTTAAGTGACTTCCTTTAAATGAAGACTGTTGCCCCAAAATTAATTTTTAAAAGGATGTCTTCGGAGTGTCAAAAGAGATTATCATCCTCGTAAGGTGTAATTATAATGGAAATTATCTCCTGTACTTTGCTGTACAAGTGACCAAGGTCCTGCATATTGAAGGGAGGCTCTGCTGGCAGCACCATGAGGACTTTCTGAGAATTGGTTCTGCATGTGTTTGTTAATATTCTGGTGTGTGTGGACAGAAGATTTGGAACACTGTCTAGAGCAGATAAAATAGATGACCTCTTGCACAGACTTTAGAGTCTACAGCCCATTAAGTTATGTGAGTACTTATGCACTCACATAGCTTAATTCTTGTGAGGACTCCCTTGTACGTCAGAACTGCCCCCATAGGTAAAGATGCACATGTTCCAAAGTGTCAGCAGGATCAGGACCTCGTTTCCAGCCCTGATCTTTGAAATTCCATGCTTAAACTCCTGTAAGGACCCCAAAGAGAGACAGCACCTCTTGGGAAGATCTGAACATCTCCTGCTCATATTGCAGTGAGTGGAAGTTGAAATAATTTGTTGTAATATGATCAGGCCAACAGGTCTTCCTCTTTCATAGCTCAGATGTGTCCTGATTTAATAACTCCCACTACTCCAACATTGTCATAAAGCTTACCATGAATTGCAATCAATCTAGTTTACATTTTAACCATTATTTTTCTTAAATGAGGGACTCAAAACCTTTTTTGCAGATTGACGACATCAGAAGATTTTCCTACTTAATGAAAAAAATTGAAATGATCACATAATTCAAAGAACAGACTGATGGAGGCTGGCCTGTTGTCAGAAAAATAGTGCAAGAATTAATTCTGCTATGTCGTGATTTAATTTAAAATTAACTTACAGTTTATTGACAACATTCATATTTCACAGAATAGGTGTAGGGTACAAGTTTTCTGTATTTCCTACCATGAAGAAAAAAAGAAAAACATTAACTCTGACATCTGTTTTTAGCACTTTCCTTCATATTTTTGGATGAATGCCTGGCAAAAGCTGGAAAGCGACTAAGAGATCAACCAAAGATGGCCTAAGGGCCTGTTCCCAGCTGGTACGACATCTGGAATGTTATATATGGTGGATAAATTCAGAGTTGTAGTTTAATAAGATTGGTATTCAAGCATTCGGCCTACAGCAAAGGAAAGGACAGTGAAGCTGACAGCATGTATGGTGCATAATATGGCAAGGTGTCTGAAATATAATTTGCTGGGTTTTCACTTTCATTTTGGCAGATCCCTTATGCTTATATATAAGCTTTCATCTAGTATTGTTTCAAACCCTTAAAAAATAAAAGGTGAAGTCATATTGGTATTATATCCAGAATCTTATCTTTTCACTAAGCTTAGAGTATGTCTGGGTTTCTTTCTTTCTTCTTAGGAAAAAAGTGCTAAAGACAGATTTTTATGAGCTGACTAGAAATAACTTAAGCTGCTACCTTTGCAAATTTCAAGTATATGCAGTCTTTTACAGTGAAGATTTTACAGAATAATAAACTATTCAGGAATCTTGAGTTGTGCTTTATGGAACCATATTTGCAAGATTTATGTCTCAGAAGGCCTGGGGTTTTTTATATTTAGTGTTCAGTTAATATTTGGACTGTCTAATCTCCAAACTATAATTGAAGGTGTTGCTAGACAGGCCTAACAAAGTTGCAGGCAGGGATCAGGACAGAGCCACCTGCTTAGAGCAGCCCTGAGCATGGTAAGAAGGTCTGAAAATGAGCTGAAGGCGAGTTCTGTTCTGCACCAGTCACACAGAGTGCTTGCAAATCCCTCTGCTTTCGAGTTGCCTTTGTGTGTCCCAGTACCAGGTTAAACCTTGCAGGTTTTGCAGTGCAGCCAGAAGAGGACAGAGGCTGTGTGCCGTGTCCTGCCGTGGGCAAACCAGTTCAGGTGGCTGGGGACAGGCCATGGTGGGAGGCTGCAGCCGGGAGAGTTTGCTGAAGCATCTCTGTGTGGGACTGCGCTGTTCTGCACATGATCCCTTTCTGTTTCGTGGCACTGGGGACTTCTCTCTCTGATCTGCTTCTTTCCTGTGGGATGCTGGAGCTGGGGGAGTCGGAGAAACTGCACTTCTGATCTGGGAGTGACAGGATGGGCAAGGGAGTGTGCAGTGTAGGGTGTGAGTTGTGACTGAGCTGTAATTGATGGGGAGGGGTGTGATCTAAGGTCTTATACCTCCTTTTTTAAAAAAAGGACTTGGTAATTCCTCAGCATATTGTGGTCATTTCTATATTATTTATTGCTATGCAAGATCTTGTAGGTGAAGACAAGCAACTTGAATATAACTTGGCAGGAGACCAACAGAATCCAGGAGGAGAAGGACCTAGAAGGGGAGGAGAGATGACTTTTGCAGCTGCACTTTGGTAGCAGTTTGGGCTTGGAGGTGGAAAGGCCAGATCTGAAATGACTGCAGCTGACAAGGAGAAAGCTGATTTGTCTGCAGGGTAGTGTCACTAACTGTTGTTTAGCTGGTGGGAATGACAACAAAATCTTACTATAAAGTTGTGTGTGGTGCAGATGTCTGTGCATGTGATGTGCAACTGAAACTTAAGAGGTCATAGAGAACAAGAACAGCATAACCTGTTAATTCCTTGATAGCACTAACAGTATAGAAATATTTAATTGTTATAAGTAGGAGAACAGGTGAAAAAAAAGTTATCGCCTTGCAAATCTTATGACTGTCTCCTTCTTACCCTTTCTTGTGCTCAGCCAAACTCACTCTGTCCTAGTGAGTTTGGGGATAGCCAGTGAAACCCCTACTGATATCTTCTACTGCTTTCCTCTGGTATGCAAAATCATAGTAAAAAAAATCTAATTCTAGGTAGTGCTTACAAAGTTAACATACTTGAACAAATATTCTTGTGAGGGGAACTTAGTACCTCCTGTCATAGGATGTGATTTTTTTCTACTTTTTTCTTTTCCCTTTGGTTTGATTCCCCTTCTGTGGTATGTGCCATTACAGTGCTGTTACCTAGTAGTGCTCTGAAGAGATCCAGACTCTCAACGGATTGTTAGCCAACCCGCTCACTTTTCACTTCTCTCCCTGTATATTGATTATGGAATATTAACAGTTAACTCAAAATTCTTCGGACTTAATTTCTTGCAAACAGCCTTTGGATTTGCTGCAATTGTCTGGTTTGATCCTGGTTCTTCCCTGATTCTTCTGCTCAGGCCGTGCTGTGTTTTTTGCAGGCAAATCTCCAAGCACTCCAGTAGCCTGATGGGTCTCCCCAGTCACAAACAGCTGTTTTCCTACTAGAATAATTTTCACTTTTTCCAGACTATAAGTAATGCATATTTAGAACAACAAAGTGTCCACCTAAAACAAACATTATGTGAAGGTGAAACGTGATGTTAGCGCCACAGTCTCGGGTGATTTGCACGGTAACGTTTTGCCCAGTCTCACAGTGCTGTAAATTTAAAACTGGAATATGATGGAAACAAGCAAGCAAAAATATAATAGGATTTGAAAAGGGAAGGGGGGGGTCTAACTGACAAATCTTTACATCTAAGACTGCTAGCTGTCTGCATAAACTGTTGCTTATTTGGAGTCTGATCCTGTGTTTGTACTGCAGACCAAACTTGCTTATGTCCCTGTTATCTGTACAGTTAGAGATTATGTGAATTAAGTTAAACCATATGGGGTAGATACTAGTTTGCATAAATGGATTTAGTTGGAGGAGCATTTTCAGATTTAAAATGAAGGATGTGCTTAGTTCTTGGTTGGAATTTAATCATCATGTTAAAACAGCTGTACACTTTCTAGAAGAAACCTATGGTTATTGTCAGCTCTAGCTATTACAGACCTTTTTGTATAAGATTATGTAACATTTTATGCTTTGGGTATGAAATATTGGTACCAGAAACAGGTTTTACTCTTCCACTCCCTATGTAATTTCCCTGTGTATTTTTGGTAAATGATTTACACTGTGCAATATTAAAATAATGTTCCTAGACCTAAATGCTTTGTCTGTACCATGACAAAGTGTTTCTGTGTGCCATTGTAATCATTGCACACTCTTACCCAGATGCTGTTATTTTGAAGTGAAATATACTGTCTTATTTGTTAAGGAACACTTGTTTATTTTTGAATGAAACAATACTAGTAGCAATCATGAAAACGACTCTGTAAATGGAATTTTACCAGGGTATGATATGTACTGCTTCCTTTGGGAGTTGATTATTATTTATTAAAATTCAAGAAGGGGGCAAAACTCCTAGAACTTCAATGCAGTCATATTGGGGGCGTCTGATAAGAATTTTGTAGAGAATTTTGGAAGAAATGCATATGAAATCGTGGCTCTGATAGCAGGAATTTTTAACAAGTCTATCAGAACAAGGGTGATCCCAAGTGGCTGGGGAATAACTAATGCAGTACTGAAACACACAGAAGAGAAAGAGCCAGGAAACGGAGATAGTGTCTATCTGATCTTAAGTGTATAAGGCTTTGGAATGCTTTTTGAGGAAGAAATAATTAATAACAGAAAGGTAAATGTAAACTAAAGAAAACAGATTTTTCTGGAAGATCAAACCTACCCTAACTAATTTTATACCTTTGATCAGGTTTTTTTTTGTTGTTTTGTTTGTTTTTATTTTTTGTTTTCTTTGTTTGGTTTGGGTTTATTTTTGGGTTTGCTTTTGTTTTCCTTAAATGAGTGGAATAGAGACACCTTATTTATCTAGACTTTGGTAAAGCTGTTTGGTATAATGCCATAGTGAAAATTACCTTAGAGGAGATGTAGTATTGTGTGTGAAGTGGGATATGAATAAGGAATGGGAGAGGAAGATGATAACTGAGGGTGCCAGAAGAGGAATATTAGCCTAGAAAAGGGTTGCCCAAAGAGTTCCCTGGGACTAGAGTTTCATTAGTGTGTGGGACAAAAAAAAAAAAAAATTAAGACTGGGCTTATTACACTTCATATAAGTGAAGATAAGATAAAGTTGGGAGGAGCTGTCAACAGAGATGAGGATGAGAACAATACAATAACAACTGCATGACCTGGAAGATGGGAGTAGGAAGATGAAGTGCATGGTCATGCACATAGAGGCCACAAGCAAATATTTCTTTTTGGAGCTTATAATTGAAAACAAGATAATGTAGAACACAGTCTTAGCTTACTGCTGCTGCTGAGGTCTAGTAGAGAAAATAGCATTCAGAAAATAATGGAGGAAGTTTCTCAGCCTGATGGGGGAATGAACAGTTTCCCTTTTAACAGGTTCATTTTTTTATAGTGGCTGAGCAAAGGTGGTGATGACATGACTGCTGCCTGTGCCTGTCTGAGGCTGGGAAAGGAGAAGCAGTAGTATTTTGTGACACTGTGGGCACACCAGTAGCTGTATTGGCCTTCAGTTCATCTTGGAGGGAAAATTGGAGGGAGGGGTTCTAGCCACAGTTTGAGTAGAGTTCTAGAGCAGCTGCCCAGCAGCAGAATTGAGAGGGGCAACAAACTGATGTCCTTTATTATGATACACAATCATTTATAGAAATGTGATGCTGTCACAAGTCTGTATTTGGAGCCTCAGGAGCTCCATTCCTGAACTGCATTTTTTGGAGAACCAGTTGTCGGGATGTCCACGCCGTGCTGCTCACGCACACACATTTGAGTTGTTTAACACACTGGCAGTCAGAAATGGTATCTCCAACGTTTAACTAATTTGTGTGTGTTAATTTGTGAGCTTCAATAAATATTTAGCATCTAATGTATGCAATTAACAGCAGTAGATTCAGGGACACCCCCAACCTGTATTACTTGCTGAAGTATTTGTGCATTGCTCATTTGGATTTTTTTTCCTTGTTACAATAATTTTTCTTAGCAATCCTTATAGTTATTAACCTCATTGTCTGAAATAAAATTCCTCCCACTAACCCAGCATTTCATGGATGACATGCATAGATGAAGAAAATTTCCAGGCATTTTTTTGCCAGTGAGCTGGAATGCAAAAGCATCCATATACTGTTCAAGTTGGTTTGGCAATAGCTCTGTAACTTTATAGGTTTATATGCTTACACTAGGATGGTTCCTGCTGTTTTAAGTATTGTCCAGAGGATATAATTTCTTAAATGAAAATTGCTTGAAGCCATTCATCTTTTGTGCAAGAAGTGAAGGTATCAATTACTTTCTCTTATTCCCTGTACGGAATAGGAAATGTTAGTAAAACTCAACTTCTGAACCTTCTGATTGGTAAATTTTTGACCAGTCTGTTGAAAGATCATTGTTGTCGGTCAAGAAAATGTTTATTTTGCTCTTTAAAGGTCACATATAGGACACAAAAATGTATGAGCAAAAAAGGAGGAAGTACTGAGAATACATATAATTTATTAAAATTTAATTCCTGTTTTCATTAAGCATGTTATTATGCAAATTTACCCACTCCCTGCTTTTTTTCCATTTCTGTTCTTTTGTCTGGCCTTATGTTTTCTGTCTAAGGATTTGGTCCCAAACAATTGAAAGCAAAAGCATCGGGATGTCACTGTGGAAATGCTTCTGCTGATTTCAATGAGTCTCATTTTAAATCATGAAATGATTTCTTTTTTCTTTGCATGAAGGTGTGGCATTTTACAGC
Source organism: Orthonyx spaldingii (assembly GCA_013397795.1). Taxonomy (NCBI): domain Eukaryota; kingdom Metazoa; phylum Chordata; class Aves; order Passeriformes; family Orthonychidae; genus Orthonyx; species Orthonyx spaldingii. Next base: position 1,456,213 of record VZTJ01005619.1, on the reverse strand, counting down.
TCGCAGCTCGAAGGCTGTTGCACTGAAACTTTGATATGTGCAGTGGTTCCAGGGTTGTGCCCTTAGGAGTCTAGAAAAGCAGAGGGTTGAGTGTAGCTCCATTTTGACTCAATTCTGCCTCTGAGACTTGGTGCTGGAGAGTGGGGCACTGCTGATTTCCAGTGCAGTTAGACTCTATTTTACACATTATACTTTCTGAAGGATCAGATTGGTATCATGGAAGGTTTATATCAGGTATAAGCTGGGTACATTAAACCTTCTGCCCCCATGTACTGTATGTTTGAATTTCGTGTTTCCTTTCGGCATAGGATTTTTATCCAGAGGGTCTCCAGGCTTGTTTTTGTCTTTCTGAGGTGCAGTTAAACACCAGGTTTCAGGCAGGAGGGTGACAGCTCATAGCTATGAGACATTAAAGTTCAGCTGTGTGTCAGCTGAATCTGACTTTTGTGAAGAGTGATTAAAACTGTTCAAATATTTTTGCTGAGTTGAACTTGCTGGAGCATGGGCAATAGTTTTTTATCCTAGAGAAAGCCTTTTTGTTCCCACTCTGGAGACAAATTTTGAACAGATTTTCTGAGGTGGAGGAAGTCCTTGATAACACCGCGGGGGGACAGCGCTAGGCATTCATTCAGAGTTACCAGACAGGTATGTCCTGTGCCTGAGTTGTTACCTCTTCTTCACCTGGCAGTATTTTGGCCTAAATTCATAACTAAGATAAAAGGTAGCACAGAAGCATGGACGCAAGAGACTTTTGTTTATTTTAGATGTATTGCCAGTGAGTTGCTCCCATATAATTATGATCAGTTATGGGAGTGATTTTGGTGTTCCACCTTTCTTCCAAGCAGAGAATCATAGCAAAATGAACAATTTTTACTGTTCTTAATGCTTTGTTATAACTTTATAGTTGTTAACTCTTGTAATTTTTTTTACTGGAAATACTTATTATTTTGTATCATTTATTAGCTGACTCAAAAATTTACTGATATCTGCAACATTCCTCTTCAGAAGAAAAAGGGATGATCCACTTGGCACAAGTAGCAGAGCTCCTCTGCTTAGAAATCCTCACTTTGTAGATAAGGTCATTTGAGGATATTCTGTGGTTGCTCACATTTGAGCAGAAATCACTATTAAGACTGAATTGAGATAAGAGTTTGCCAGCCATAAAATGGATGGCTTAAAAATTGGCCAGCTACTACGACTATTTTTTATCTGTGGCCTGAACAAGGAGTATGTTTGAGACATTCTCTCTGTGTTTCCAGAAAAATGCCCAGGACTCTCACAGGTGGTGGCTCTGAAAGGACAGAGGTGCCCCTTTGCTCTTTGGGTCTGGGTGATGTCTCTGGCTTTCAGTGCCTCACTGCTTAGATCCTTTTTAAGTCTGGTCTCTCACTAAGACTTAAGCTTCCCTCATGCATTGGTCATGACCCATGTCAGGCATTGGTGCAGAACGTTGAGGGTTGGATCCTACGTTATGTGATAAATGCTAAGCTTTCCAAATTTAGACCCAGACAACTGTAAACTCTACTCTGCATGCTTTAGCCTTGCAGGACTTGAGGGTAGGGGAATATTTGCTAATCCCTATCTCCTCTGTGTAATTAGAGAGTGCTTTTGTAAAGCGGTGTGAGATCCCGGGCTGGGTGGTGCTTCACAGAGTTGATAGACCTCTTACATTATTACAGAAGACTTCAACCATTCTCTGAACACTGCCTTTTGAAGACTTCTAGAGGTGTATGCCCAACTGGACAAAAATGAAGACAATGGAACTGGTTTCTGTATGTTTGTTATTCTGGCCTTATTTTAAGATTTTTAATGGGCTATATCATGTGAATAAAAACTTCCATGTATATAGTGCTTATTATAAATCTGGAAGTGCTGTGGTTTCTAAATGTCAGGGTAATGGGAGGTCTTTAACATTTCTGAAACTGATATTTTAAAAGCTTCATATGTATTTGGTTGGAATTTTTAATGAAATATATCAGATTGGTACTAGATGTCAGTTAGAAACAGATGTGGCATTTAAAGCACCCCCTCCTGCCAAGGTATGGCCTGATAACCAAGGAGTACAGGTAAAATTGGAAGGAATTTATGTCAATCTGCTTGGATGCTAAGTTCATTTCAGGCTCCTGTTAGGAGTCCTTGATGGAAGACCAGAGGCAGTGTATATGTGCATGTGAGTTTTTAGGGATTTCCAGCAGTTTCAATGACAAATATTTTTGTACAGCTCTTTGAAAGGGCCTTTTTTTAAGGCACATCTAGAAAAGTAACCCATTGACAGATCCATAGGTAGCTTTCTACAGATACCTTCCTTTCGTGCCAGGTTATCAGTACATGGCAAAATTAAATAGCTATCTTTTGTTGCTACCATGTTTTCATAGTAACAGGCCTTTATTGCATATGTGGAATTATTGGGTAAGCTTTTGGGCTTTTTAAATGCAGTATTACGAAGAGGAGAGTACATAATTGTTCATGGTTTCTTTTTAAATAACACATTTCTCTTATCTCTGTAATTTATATTTAAAACTATCCACCAGAGATTGTCTGGTTTCACTGGAAAATAAGAATTGACTTCAAGGCAATAGTTGTTCACATATTTGTTCAAAAGCACTCACTAATGGGCTTCAGTTTGATTTATAAACCAGCTCTCTCTTATCGTACAAACTTTAATAGTTAGCTTTTGTTCATGGAGCACTGAGTGAGTGAAGTCAGTTTTCACTGAGACAACACTACTGAAATAACAAAATGAACAAGCTATGACTGAAAAGAGCCTTAAATATAAATGTTGTGATTGTGACAGGGCTAATGTTTGAATTTATAAAAGAATTTAGATAAGCAATATGATGTAATGCTTTCAGAATTTAAAAGAAAATAATTTTCTTTTTAGACCAAAGGATTCTGAGTAATTGGCTTGAATATGTGAATAAGAACATACAAAGTTGATGTGTGAAAGAGTTGTAGAACCCAGCGTGGCAATTTTAAATGATTGGGGAAGTACTTAGTATGTATAGGCTCAGGAATTCCACAGTTAAAGAATTTTGCAGCCTTTGGGGCTTTTATGATCATTGTGCATTTCTGAATGTTATTTTCATGCTGGGCTTTCAGTTGCCAGTGGGATTGCAGTGGTTTTCAGGTTACAGATCCCTGTGCATGGCTGTACTGTGTGTGCATGGAAGATTCTAGGCTGACAGTTTGCTTCCTGGCACTTGAGTTCTAAACTCCACATTCGCAGGTTTGTAGGGGGAGGCTGCAGTAGGCATCAGCTCTGATCCAGCAGTTGAGATCAGCTGCAATGCTGCTGTGGGCTGTACTGCATTTTCTATGTTAAGGATCTGGGGGTTTAAGTGGAGAGTTCTCAGTTGGTTTTTTTTTGCTTTGAGAAGTGCCTTGAAGCTTAGAGATAATCTTGATGTTAGCTGGCTTGAGTAGGTTTCACTGGGTGATCCCATCAGCTTGAGTGGATGTGTAAGATTTGCATATGTGCATGGCACATAGAGGTATCAAACCTCCACAAATAACACCTAAGGTAGTTTCTGTTTTTTCTGCCTTCATAAAGAATAACTGAACACTGAAGTCCTTGGTAGTAACCTTTGGAAAATCTGCCTTTGGTTGATTGTGAAAGTACTTTAAATAGCTACATTGACACGCTAATAGTAAATGTTGTCATGATCAAAAATTGGTCCTGGTATTTCCAGAGCCAGCAAAATATTTCTGCAAATTTCTAATTCAGTCGTAATTCCTCTGTATAGCACAGGATGTTACCAAAGACTTTGGAGTGAAAGGAGGGAGACATGGATCATTGAGTGCTGGGGACTCTGGTTTTGGAATAATTAAAATTGCATGCAGTTACCCCCACTTGGTCCAAGAAGAGGTTGAGTTCTTGGTCCTTGCGAACACAATGCTTTTATCTACATTTCTGCTTAAGTAGGTGCTGAAATAAAGAGTAATACAAGCAGGATGGAAATGTGCTGTATGTGGCACCTCTTCCTGTGGGACAGGAAAAGTGCCCCAGCAGTGGGACTAGGGACTGATACCAGGGTTCTCAGCCCAAAGGCCAAGTGTTGCTGCTCCTGATAGAAAAAAAATAGCCATTGAAATTACTGGGAGCTCATATTAAAGATTGTAGGATACAGATCTATATTTTTTGATTCAGAAGGGGGATAGGGTTTCATGCAATACAGTATGGGAAGAAAGACAAAACTGTTTCTCTTCCAAAGTCCATTGACTATGGAGCTTGGAGAACTGTGGTGCTAGTACACCTCTAAAAATACATTGCAGGGAAATGAATCAAGATGTAATCTTTAAAAAATGAGTAGGTTTTGTGGTACCTTTGAAAGGGACAATGGAACAGACTGACAGGGAAAAAATCCAAACCATGTATTGCACCTAACTGCTGAAAAATGTGGGATGGGATGACTCATAAGTATTAGAGTCTTTTATTCCAGAATTATTGGTTCAAGGTGAGTAGATACACTGTACTTACCTGAAAGAATTGGAGGAGAATGAGATAGTGATTTCTGTCCCCTTGGATGTTAAAAAGAAGAATCAATGCTAAATGCTTTATGTTATCTTAGAGTTTGTAGACTTCTGAGTTAAAAGAAATATACATAAATAAGTATTGTGTTTGAAACTTGAATTTGCCAAGATTCTTTAGGACCCTTTGCTCTTTTTATGTTTTCCTTGTTTATGGTGAAGGGTGAGGTAGCATAATTGACTTCAGTTCATGGCATCAAAATTTTCTCATCTTATCTTTCCCTTTGGAGAAGAGTTTGTAGTTTGTGTCTTAGACTCACAGACATATAAAAATGCAGTAACGCTTTTGGTTCACTTCACAGAGCACATGCACTAATAGGCACATTACTCTGACAGAAATCTGTAACAGATTCCCACTCTGGCTGCTGGTTCCCACTGGGCATAGGGATAATAGACCAGTGCACCCATAACGAGTGCATGTAACAACAGAACAGAAAGAAGGCAAAAGCGCTTCTCACATCAGGTGGTTCTGTGCACAGTGTGGAAAATTCTTGAGTATCTTGACTGCATGGAGAAAGCCCTTTCTGGCTATTCTGTCCTGGCTCACTGGAGCATCTCTGTTAGGAGGCTGGGCACTAGGCAGGGCTGAATGCCTTCTCCAAACTCAGAGATGAAATGCACTCATGTTTCACTCCTGCTTTATTTTTATATATGATTTTATGTGGCTTCATAGGAGAAAATAAAGCAGGAGCCATCCCTGAAAACCTTTTTTTTTTTTTTTAAATGAGCTTCATCCATGATGTCATAATTAACTTCTCGTGGGGAAAAATTTAAAAATAAGACTACCCTCAAAATGCCTTTTCTTGTGTGTGAGCAGTGATGTAATGAGAGCATAGGGTTTTTAAACTAATTTATCATGTACTAATTGTCATCATTCCCATGCTGCATTTTTCTCTATAAGATTAGGAAGCAATGGCATTCTTTATGCTTAATGGCACAAACAATTATAGTACTGACTTGGCACTGGTTTGCTGTGTTGGCTGGCTCTGATGCTGCTGGTTTTTAAATTGGCTGCAAAGCGGCCTGTGGGACCGATGGATAATCAGTCGTCTGTCGGCGCGTGGTCCTGGATAGCGTTTTTCCTTTGACTCATCTCTGATTGCAGGGAATTTGCTATTGGCTGCAGCACATTGGAGAGTATGGCTGTGTGCAAGTTCCTTATGAGCTATATGCAAAGTCCCTTTTATGGTAAAAGCAAATAGTTTCACATATAACAGGAAAATATGCACCATCCCCATTTACTGTTTCATTGCTCCTTGGGCTTTCTTTCTGAATTTAATATTGTAAACTCTTTCTAATGTTCCAAGTTCAAAATCTGTGTGGCTGGTTTTTGCCAAATAGTGCTTACACTGTGCTTAGACATTATGCTGCAGAAGTTGAGGCTGAACCAAACTGAGCATCCTTGTAGTATTCTTGTGTGGCTGAAATGACTTCAACGTCTGTAAGTGTTTCTTGGGGAGCACAGTAAGAGCCCAAGCAAGGAAATAGGAGGAGACAGGCCAGATCATTAATGTTGTAGTGCCTTCCTTTGTAGTATATTTATGGTTCCCCTTAGGCAGAGACCTTTGGGAGTTGGAGAGTCTATCAGTTTTGGCCATCATGTTGGCTTGACAATGGAGATGGTTGCTGAAGGAGTTATAGACAAGTTCAGTGTTCCTGTTTGACCATCTCAGAATGTCAGTGCTGCTCCCTGAAGTGGGCATGGCTTTGTGAACTTCTGCTAGACAGACATTTATACCCTTGAAGTATCTGTGTGTGATTACAAGTCACATCATGGCTCATCACATCTGTGCAAAGCATAGTGAAAAATGCTATTTATTTCTGTGCTGGAGGTATGGAGGACTTATCCGTAAGATAAAGAGCTGAAATGTGGGAATACTGCACCCTGGCTTGCAGAGCAGCATTCACATTGTGTATTTTCTGAGGGAAGACTCAAAAATTTTGTGCAAAATTGGAAAAAAAATGGAGGAAATATGCTAATAGAGGTACAAATCTATCTGTACAGTCAGCATTCATAAAGTCTTTTCAGTTGTAATTTTGTTACTGTGCACTTTGACTCCTGTGCCCTGATATCTCCTGCCCAAACATGTGTGAAACTGTCTGACTTCATCTGACAAGCAAAGCCTGTGCACACCTATTGTTGCACCAGGAAAAAGCACCTCCTCTTCTGTTTCTGTGATCATCAACTTCAGTCAAGTTTTTAAAACCGTTAAAGAGCTGTTAATATGGTGGGAAAGATGGCCTTGTAGCTGCACTCACTAACTTATCAGCTTCTCCAAATATACACCCACTTTTCCCTTTCTGAATTTTTGTTTGCCCTGATAACAGTGCTCTAATCGATGCTGGGCTTACCAATGAGGCTGCTTGCATTTTTTTCTCTTGCTGACTTCTGCTGTGTTTAAAAATTTATTTTCACCAGTTTTAGGTGTTGATTTCTGTCAACTTACTGAGTCTTGTGTCAATATATTGTGTCATTTTTTGCAACTTGTACAGGTTTTTGTAGTGAATGCTTACTGCAGATACAATTAAACCCAAGCAAGCAAAAACCTTTCAAATATGAAGGATTATATACTATTAATTGTTTTCCAAGTTAATGACACTATATATTATTTTATGTTTGGAATAGTCTGACTGGTATTACAGAGCGAAAGTGGTTGAATTAATGGTATATTGCAGTGTGTTTAGGCAACCACATAATGGCTGAGGAGGATCTGTGGGGTCTGCTGCATCCAGAACTGTTTCGGCTCTTTGCACAGGGATGGCTGTATTGAGCCATAATGATTCCAAAGCTGCAATTACAGCAAAATGAAAACATAGCTCTTTAAAGTTATTTGGGTAGATACTTCTGGTAGATGTTCTGTGCACTGAGCTGTTCCTATAGCCTGGAAGTTGTAACATGCACCAGTGTTTAAACCGTGCTTATTGTATCCATTTTCTCCCAAGTGCAAGAGAAGCCAAGAAAACTTTCATTAAAGAAATGATCCTACTAATTTAAGGTGGAGTGAACTAGTGTGAAGTAATAATTTGGCTTTGGTTTGCTTTACAGTAGCACCTCCTGGAAGGAGCTGCTGTCAGGTTGTGCAGGAGCTGGAGCTACTGGTGGCCATGTGAGAAGTACTTTATTACAGCTGAGTGGCAATGACAGAAGAACCAGCGTTGCTAATGCACACTGATTATTTTAACTCTCCAAGTGCCTTCCAGCACATGAATTGTTTGTGGTGCTGTCACGTTGCCCATTAAAGCAACAGCTCTTTAAGGGTCAGAGCAGAAATCATTCTGCCAGCCTGGTGCCAGAGGAGATCCTGTTCAACCCTGCTGTCTTTGTCCCTCTCTGACGTGGTGGACCAATACTTCATCCTGGTCAGGGATGTTTAAGATTTGAATAAGGTCAGGAAACTCTTGAAAGCGAAATGCAGGAAACCTTAATTTTTGCTTTTGAGAACAGAGATCAGATTTCAGGTTTCTCTTCTAAACAAATGTGCCTGAATCATGTTGTTTTGTAGTTGCTTTCATGTTAGTAAATGATGGTATTTTCAGAAGACCACAAAATACTGAGGATACTGGAGGGGGGGGGGAAGCCCTAGTTCACATAAGATTTATTCCCAGTTAAGTGCCTCTTCCTGCTAGCTGCTCCCAGCTCTGTCCCCAGGCTGGGGCACAAACTGCGTGTGAGTGGAGTAGCTGTGCACCACATCTTTTCTGCAAACACCTCCTGTAACCCGCTGGTAGCTGCTGAAATAGCTGGAGTAAAGCTGCATCACTGCTGTGCTCAGGAAACCCTTGTTCCTTCCAGTGACCCCCATATTGCTCTTATTGTAGAATTGAGCCTGTATTTCTGTTTGTCCTTTCATCTGCACTGTGTTCATCTTCTGTTGCTGAAATGGGCTGTAGCTGAAACTGTATTTCTGTCTGGAATGCTGTTTAATTGGAATAAATGATCCAGTGTGTACGTAAGGTTGTTTTTCCTTAATAAATCTTTTCTCCATGTGTATATTCAATGACAAAACTAATTAGGAATGACAAACATGTAATTCAGTAGGTTAGAGAGAAAAATTTGTAGTGCCTCTTGTACTGCTTTTCATAGCCAAATTGTGGACACTGTGGGTTCTTTGTTTGCTCTGTCACCTTGAAGTTCAGTTTACCAAATTTAGCTTGGCATTCTTGTGTTTTTGTAACTTGTGCTGTTGGCCATCTCAGGGTTCTTATTTCAATTACATTTTTATCTCACCGGTTCTTTTTTTTGTTACCCTCCTTTAAAAAGCTAATTTAAATTAACTCTAGTAATAAAGAAGTTATGGAAACTGTAACTGAGATATGGTAACATAAATTTTCACTAAAATGTGCACTTAAAAGAAGAATGGAAAGTTTATTTCTTTTGCTATTTAATTAAAGGTAAGAATCAGATATGCAAGCTGAGGGGAAAAATACAGCATACTTAACAGAGGTGAAATGAAATCTTCTGTACTCTCTTCATAGTTGTTTGGTCAGTGTGTTGTTTTTGGGGTTTTTTTGCAAGTTATATAACTTTCCCCATCAGGTTTTTCATTCTTGTCTGTCTGAAGTGATGCATCACACCTGCTTCTGAAGTCCAGGGACAGCTGATTCTCATTTTTTTTCCTTTTAAGAAACAAATGTTTCTGCCATTGGAGTCAGTTGTGAAGCTTGTAGGGACTTTCTGGTATAGGTTTAGGCTTTTGGGAGTCTTAACCCAGCAACACCATCATTTTCCTGGGTCCTTCATTATTCCTGAAAGTTGTAACACTCACTGCCTTGCTGTGGCATGCTCTGACCCAGACACTCCTCTGTCTCTTCTGTAGAGAGTAAAGAGCTGTTCTTGTTTACTATTTTAAACATCTGTGGTTTTTTCTATCTTCTCACCACTCACAATGGAAGATAGTTCAGCTTTTTATATAATACCCCTGATTTCCTTCTCTGTTCCCACATACCAGATACAGTTAAGGATGAGAATGACACTGGAGCTGTCACTGCTGACCCACGTTTTCTATCAGACAGACACGGTGCAGTGGTGAAGGAGCAGGAGGAGCCCGGTGTTGTAAGAGATGCTCTTTCTGCTCTGAAAGCAGCATTAGGCCAGGAGAGTTGCTTTGTCCTTGTGCCAGGACTGATAGTCCTCCCTCTCCTGGAGTTTCTTCAAGCCTTTCTTGCCTCTGCCAAGAGCACCTTTGTACATTCCTCTGTGAGTACCGTTCTTACAATGAGACCCAGATACCTTTCATGCTTGTGTCTAAGTTGGACCTACCTTAAAATCTCATGCAGGTAGTAAATCAGTTCAGCTGCCCCAGTAAATTTCTCTGGAGAGAAGCCAAGGGAAGGAATCAACATGGTTTATAAACTTTCAAAATACATAGTAAGTACTTTTTCCCTTAACTTGGTGATTTACTTCTATTCATTGTTAATAAGTTAATATGGAGAAACATTGGGTTTGTTGCCAAAAATCATCAGGAACATAACCCAGAGCAATTTTTAAGGGCACAGCTTTTAAAAAAGCTTCTGGAAGAAGCATTATTTGACAGCACAAAAGTGAAATAACCCAGTTTGTTATTTTAATCTCATATCTCCACTTCTGGTGTTCTGTCTTGTGGATGATTTGCATTCAGCCGAGGCTTTGGCTGATGGGTTACCATAAATGGCTCAAAACCAGATTGTTCCACTTATATGCAGCAATTTTTGTGTGTAATTAGAATAAAGCCAGGCCACTTTCTGAAATACCTCTTTTCACCTGATTAAACTTGGAGTCATTGTTCCTGAAATAAAACAGTTGGCTTTTTAGAAGTCCATGGGCTTTTTTCCTCCATGAAAGATAGGAGTCACTGTTCTTTGAAAAAGGCATTTCTTGAATAAGAATACTTTAAAAAAAAAATTTATATGAACTCTTACATGTGGGGGTTTGAAATTAGCTGGTTTTGTATATATGTTTTAAAAATAATTTATCCCAAAACATGCTTTGGATGGTCTTGGTAAAACAGGAAAAAAAGTTAGGTTTTGCTCTTGCTCACTTTGTTGACTAGGGAGAGACTTTGTAGGCACTTGTACAACTGATTTTTCATTGAAAACTGAATACCATACTTGTACAATTTATCCTCTGAATGAAGAAAGATGAGTAGCAGCTTTGGTAATTGGCTCGGAAGTTCAGCTGAAGTTTGGGCAGACTAAGCTAATATATTCTGGGTGTATGCAGAGTAAGAAAGCAAATAGCTTTGAGGGTAGTTTACCCTTGTCAAAGGAAAAGAATATGCATGAACTAAATCAACAGCGTAGTCCCTGATGTGTGGCTCACAGCACAAGCACAGGAAGGATTATTGGAGGCTTTCCTCACTGAGCCTTTCCCAGGCAAAGTGTCACCTAGGGTATTACAGCCCGTACCTCACACATGGAGAAAACACTTGTTGTTTTCACCATCTTGCAAGACACTTGTGATGCTTTATTCTTTCCCAGTTTGCCCCAAAATGTGCTGCTTGCCGAAGGCCTCCAGATGGGTTAAGCACTGTGGTCTAAGAGGCTGCAAATCTCTCTCACCTCATTATTATTGCAGAGGAAGATGTGGATGATGGAGAGCAGACACAGCTATCCTTTGAGTGTGTTTGGGAAATCTCCTTTTTTGGGCTAGGATAGGGTCTTCTCCTGACCCAGCAGGATGAGTTAGTTAAGACTGAAAACCAGAACAGACAGGACTTGTAAAGGGGTTTCTACTGTCTGCTTGTTTCCCTGCCGTTCTGGTGAGGCCTCGTAACAAAGTTAGCGACAACAGCTTGTGTGCCACCCCTCATTTCTGGGTAAGCTGGTGTTGTATCACTGCATAAACTCTGAGAAGTGTCTTCACAGCCCAACAGCTCTGCTCCGGGGCTGTGTGAGCTGCTGGTGTTGGCCACAGGGTAGCAGTCCATAATTGGAGTGCTGAAAAACGAATGTCAGAATAATTCATTTCCAGAAAATGCAAATTAATCCAAAGTAAATCAAGTTCGTGGAACAGAAATCTAGGTAGCAGATAACTGATAGAAATTTCCTGTGGGATTCCCGTCTCTGTGGGAGGTTGCTGTACATTTTAGAAATAGAAATGCCTTTTTTTTTTTTTTTTCACAAAAGCACATAAAAATGAAGGTTGAAAACAGTTTAAAGAAAATAAGAACCATCTGTCTTCCTCCTCACTCTTTTTTGTGTAGGTTATTAGCCACTTCCCTGCTAAAACAGATTGTCATATTTTACTCTTATTTTTTTGTGTCTAGGTTTAATATAGAAAAACACTCTCCAACTACAAGCTGTTCTTGCATTTTGATTTTTGTGTGTGATAGCAGCCTTTGGAGATAAAAAGTGAAGACAAGCAGCTTACTCTTTAAAGTTTATAACCAAACTCCAAATCTCCAACTAGGTTACTTATGACAGCTTTCTTCAGAATTCTTCTCCAGCTCTATTCTTACTGACCATTTGAGCTGCAGTTAAATATCTCCCTTTAGCTGATGGTCATCTTGGAACAGGCAGAGGATGTTGCTGGAACATGTCTGAAGGCAAAAGAGAAGAGCAATGAGGCCAGTCTACCCTGGGCAACCTTCCAAAGGAAGTATTACACACTTGGCTTTCATGCCCTGATATGTGAGACCTTGTGATTTGACTACTTGAAGTGGTAAAACTCAAAGTATGATTTGAAGTACAGTTGGTTTTGTATTGTGCAGTATGGACTGTCTGCGTTAGCTGTAAAGGGTATATTGCAGAGATGTTATTCAGTGTCTAATTAGCAGTTTCTCTCAAAGGTTAGTAACTGGTCAGGTGAATGCTACATCCACCTTAACTTTTGCAACACTAATCTGCCTTGTGTGGGGTCAGGGTTAGTTGCACATAATCTCACTTATTGTTTGGGAAACTGAGTCAGGAAGTTATTTATCCAAACACCTGTAGCTGCTCCTCATCAGGCACCACAGTAGGTGCCTGGATCCCAGATCTTCTGTCCTAAACACTTGTCCATGGTGCACGTGTGTTGTCACCCACAGGCAGCTTCCCTTCACCGGGATATTTGAGCTTTACTATGCTTCGGTGCCCTCTGGTGCTCCGCTAAAATACTGCTGGCTCCTTGCTATTGGAGGAACATGGATAATTTTGTTCTACTTTTTTTTTTTTCTCTAAGTTAATTGGCATGGTACTTCCCCTGGAGAGAGGTGCTAGTAACAATGATTAGAGTAAGGGACATAGACTGTACTGAAAATTATTTTCTTTGAAGATAGCTTTTCACTTCTGAAATTCTGACATGATTCAGACTAAGGTCATGGGGTTTTCTTGTTTTATGGCAAAGATAGATTTTATTAAATTTTGATTTGGGAGCTTGAAGTCGTCTATGACTTACATTGTAGATTCTTATTCTTTTCATGTGATTTTGTTGGTTTTAGTTTTGATTTTTTCAATGTGCCCCTCCTTTCCTCTAAAATTTTTTGCTTTATACCAGGTAGCTTGGCAGAGCCATCCTCAGATTACTCCTGTTCCCTAGAAAGAAGCCTTAAGTCTGTAAGGCATTGACCAACACATTTGGCTGTATTGGGGGCCTGTTGTTACTGTATGGTTCCAGCTGCACTGATCTTTGTGTTAAAAATCTATGGATTGAGATTCCTTCCTGCAGTTTCAGTTTCTTCAGTGGTTCTTTCTAGCTCTCAGGAATACCCATAACAAAATGTTACATTACACTTGGTTTTCCACATTATTAAGATATTCACAGAAATTAAAAGTACTATTATGTGATGTTTGTGACCTTATGTGTGTTCAATTAATCCAGTTTGCCTTACAGTTCTCTTTGGGTGAGAATTGTGTGCCCAGTGTCTCATTTGAATTTGTCCAACTTCAGCTTCCAATGGCTGGTTCCAGTTGTACCCTCCTACAATTCATGGATATAAATAAGTTTACAGTAACTGTGATTTGCTCATGGGAAGATATTTGCAATACTATAATCCTCTGTTCTCTCTGTTCATGAAGGTCCACAGCTAAGACATTGTCTCAGCCCTTAGGCCATTTTATTTATTATTTTTTGGACCTTCACCTTTTCAACATTTAAAAAAATATAACAACTAAAATTGTGGAGGACGTTTCCAAATCAGTTTCACCATTTGTAAGTGCAGTTGTAATTATTTTCTTTTTCTTACTGACTGCTGAGTGCTCACCTTAGCTGCTTTTATTTATTAATCAGTAGTTGTACCTACTTCCTAATTCCCTTTGTTGATTCCTTAATGAGAGTTACTTGAAATCTGCCACTCATTTAAATTCATTTATCATATTGATTCTGTAAATCTTTATTTTAAAATTACACCTGTGAGATCAAATGCTTTGCAAAAGACAGTTTTATAACCACCATTAACCCTCCCAGCCACACCTGGTATCAGTGTGGCATCAGATTTATTTGACTGGACTGCTTCTCTGTTGGTGTGCATAGCAAAGTTTTCTTGGTTCCTTGCTTATGCTCTTCTGTTTGCAAGCAGCACATGATTTCCGTTATCTGTATGGAACCATTACCTTGGCACAGAAAGTGAAGGCAATTTATAACTCTGTTTTTAAGATAGGCTGTCAGCAAATCCTGTCCTGACCACTCTTGAGAGTATCTTATACAAAAAATAATTGTTCCTAGATTTGTGATTGATGTAGCAGAACTGATAAAAGTTACATTGTTTAAAAGTGTTTATAAATCACCCTGTCCATATGTTCATTTCCTGTAATCTGTCATTATGGTTTCAAACATAATTGTGAGAGACACAAAACTGGCTTCGGAGCACTCTGGAATGAGGTTTGCTTCCATTTGGTCTACGTTGAAAGGTGGCTCAAAGCAAAAATTATAATCCTGGAATACCACGTATGTTACAACAGGATATCTTTGCTCTGTGGTTTTCAATTACTGAAGGGCGTAGTCTGTCTTTGGAGTTTTTCCCCTAGCATTGCTGGGATTTGTGCAAAGTAACTGGGCCAGTTAAAGGGATTGCTTGGCAGAGAGGACCATGGGTTTTTTTTCAATACAATTCTTTTTCTCACTTGGGAGGTTAACATTATGACAAGCTGGGTTTACAGTCAGTGTTGAGTGGGGATTTTGGCTCCGTCTGACACAGATGGGCTACTAGAGCTCTGTGTGGTGTGATCGCAGCACAGAGCTCTCTGCTCTGTTCCTGAAGATGCTTCCCAGTTTCTCAGCTAGGCCCAGAAGCTGAATGAGGGAGCAGTTATTGCAGCAAGAGTGAAATCTGAAATGCTCTGTCCATGCACAGGTTTTTGCATTGCAGGGGATGGAAAAACAGTTTTGGAGAAGCAGTCTGACTTTAACTATCTTCCAGCTCTTTGTCAAGCTCAGCCAGGAGCATGAAGGAGGCAGTGGTTTACTCTGTTACCCTGTGCCCATACTCCAGGGTCTTGCTAAAACAGAAGAATAGGTAGAGCAGAACCATTTTCTAAACTCTGTCCCTTGGGTGCCCAACCATGACTGGCAGCGAGGTTACCTTCAAACCGTGCACATTTTCTTCCAGTTAAAGATTATTCCTTTAAAGAGGCAAAACAGAGCACACAGTATTGTCCTCTAAAGCTGTCACGCATTCTTCCAGAAGTATTATTAACTGTCTACACATCTTACCCAATTTTCCTCTGTCCTCTGCCCAGCTCCACCAAACTATATGAGCCTCCTATTCTGTGTAGTGGACAAGGACAAGATTTGAATTTGAACTGTAAAAACAGGAAAGTAATTTTTGTTCTTTCTGACTTTTCTGTTTAGTACTTCTCTGTTGTCTGGGTAAATTTTCAGCTCTCTCACTTTATATAAAGGGTTTGTACTGACAGACAGATCTTTTACTGACATCTGTGTCAATTAAGTAAAACACTTCTTTATTGGAAACTTGTTTGTAAGAAGCAGATTTGAATGAGTTCATAACTGTAAATGCAAAAAATGTGGCATTTAAGAGACCCATGCAAATTATCTGTACTGGGAGATTTGCTTTTAGTCAAGAACTGTGGAATAGCTTGGGTTCTGAATTAGGATTTGGGGATATAATAAAAATTGTTAGCTATGCAACTGAAAAGTATCCCTTAAGTCCAACTCAGGATGTGCTTCTTTCTCTCCATCTGAAAAACTGGAAGGAAATAACATATTTTAGTTGTATTGCTCAGTAAAGCTGGAAGAGCAAATTCTGTTGCTGGTGTTATAAGAGGTCAGAGTAGATGGTGAGCCCATCTTTCTTCTCAAACAGCAAATCAATGCTTTATCCCTGTTTTCCAACAGAGAATTCATTGGCTGCTTCAGGTGTTCTGTTCATGCATTGTATCAAAATATGGTTGGTGTGATGGTACATTTCAGTGCTCTTTTATTTGTCAATCCCTTTATTAGCATTTTATTGTTATAGTTTTAGGAGAGATTTCCTTTAAAAACATGATCAGTTTTACTGTTAACTGAGGATCTTTCTTATTTGGGAAAATTGTTGGTAGGGTCTAAACAGTTATATGCCAGCAAAATTGGATTTTTGTATTTTCCCTCAATACATCTCTGACTGAGATTTGTATTCACTTTGTATGTGTGCAGACACACTTGAGATCTGCTTTTAATTACTGGATAGGATTTACAAATCAGAAATGCAAACACCAGCACACAGCTTTTTAATCATATGTAAGTCACCTTTCAAAAACTGTCAAGGAATCATATTTTTAGAAGCCTATTATTTGTATAGACACAAGTAATGCAATAGCTCAGTCTTTGAGATTATGAACATGCTTATGATGAGAATATTCTTGGCATAAGTCAGGAGTATTATATAATAAGGAAACAATGTCTTTTTATACTTTTCTTCCAAAACATTCCCTAGTGAGAACTAGGCGAAAAAAACCCCATAGGATTGCCTATGAATAGATCTCTTTGCAACATGATAACTTTAGCCAAATTACACAAAGTAGATTTAAAATCCTTCTCATGTTTTCATAGTTATGTTTTTAAAACCCTCTATTGGCATCTAGTATGAACTCTGATTGTGTAACTATAAGACCCAGACCAACAATGTATAGATGTATTAAACTGTCCCTCTGGCTATAATATGGATGCCTAAAAGGCAGGAGACCCAGTTGTCAAAAGCAATAAACTATTTGAGTGAGAGAAAGTAAAAGCAATGGGACTAATCCAGATTTACCTGGTGCCCCAGAAGGTACAGAAGAGCAGTGCTGAGGCTGAGGAAGATGTCTTTGGCTCATTAGTGCTGTAGGTTTATGATTGTGTACACCACAAATGTAAAGCCTGAGTTAAGGTCAGATCATCTGTAATGTAGCCTTCAGAAAGGTCAGCGACCTGCTGTAACACCAGGTGCCAGAAAGGAAGGGGAGGGATTGGCCCCACAACAGTTCAGATTTAGAAAATAGATGAGTGGTAGGTGATTACCCCTCTTCACTCCTTTTGCTTCCCCTGGGACTTTTGAAGCTCTCCAGTGTAATACAGAGTACAGCCCAATACCTTCTACATGGCCACATGCAAATGCTGACAACTGAGGTGAAGCAAAGTGAAGATGAATGTGGATATAGCAGCTGTTGTCTGTGTTAATGATGTTTCCTAATGTTTCATGAGTAGTTTCTAAAGAAAGCTGTTAATCCATGGTGGCCAAGAGAATGAGAGAATATATCTGTACAATAGGTGGTATTTATAGTGCAAATGAGGATTTGGGAGTCAAGTTAATGATCTAAATTGGGCAGGAGGAGTTCATCAGCAAGCTTAAAAGCTCCAAAAGAGAAGTAGTTTTTGGGTGTGCGATATATCTGTTTCCAGACAGACCATCTGGGAATAGGTATATCTAGCCAGCCTCCAGAAGACAATGGAATGGTCTTGATTCATCCAAGCTGCTTTTATATTAAATAAGAAACACAAAGTTGATTTGAGATAAAAGACTAGAGCAAAACAGTAGTTAGATGATTTGAAGGATGCTGCCTAAAGTGGGAAATATATTGTGAGATAACGTGTTTTGGAAGAGACCTCCCTCTGGCAGGCGTAACCAGGACACACATCTTGGAAAGAACAGAGAGCTGAGAGATGGACTTTGTCTCCAAGCCAAATATGAGACATTGCAAGGCCTATGGATTAAAACAGTGGCAGGCCTTTCATTACTTCTGTGTTCTGAGTCCTGACTGCTTGTTCAGAGTAGCTGTGCCTTAGCCCTTCTCCCCTAGCACAGGATCTGGTACAGATCAAAGGGAGAATGGCTCTGGAGGACACCATGGTCTGTGCCTTGGCTCCAATGCAGGATCAAATCCAAGTGAACTTTTCCTGATGGATATTTGTCCAGCTTGTTTTTAAATCTATTTGTTGACCAGGATTGCAAAGCCTTCCAAACCCAGCATTTGCTTATTGTTGTAGTTAGCTTCCCTTATTGTTTGTTATTTTTATCTAGATGCTGCTGTGACTTTGAACATACAAAGGGGAAAGGAGAATGAGATCACAAGCCAAAATTAGACTTTTACCATTAGCTATTTGTCATCTCTACAAAGGCTGAGAAGCTTGTTCTTTATTTTTCAACCCATGAGTTGCTACTCAGATAATTTTTAATAGAGTTGCATGGAAAAACCATGCAAGTTACAGATGTAGTGCTTCAGCGAGGAAAAAAAATGGGTGCTGATCTCCCTTTGTGCTCAGCGAGATAAATATGATAAACTAATTATGTTGCCATCTTTGAGTTGACTGAAAAATCGTGAGCAAGATCATTTCTTAAGGAAAAAAAGCCTCTTTTGAGGATCTATTTTAAGAAGAGAAGTAAGTAATGCCATAAAATGTGGAACATTCAAAAGCATTTGAAATTTGACAGTGGATAAACTCGTATAAAATCTGTGAACTGTGTGTTGTGGACTGCACAGCTCATTGATCTCCGAGCTCTCTGGAAAGCTTCCCTTAATTAATTTAGCTTTATGTATTTCAGTGGAAAAAAATGTGTGCAACCAAGCAGGAAGTTGTTTCAGGCTTACAAAATAAATTTGTATATGGAATATGGGAAAAGACATTAATGATATCTCTCTCTTTCATGCCAGAAAGGAACTTTGCCATGCTAAAAATGTTGAAAAAAACCACCGTTTAAAGTCTATGTGTGTGTGTGTGTGTGTGTGTGTGTGTGTGTAAAAACGTATTCTTAAGTGGGTCTTTTTTGAGGGTATTTCAAGAAGCACAATTCTGGACTCTAAACAAATATTTTACAGCCAGGGGAGACTGGTAAAAGAAATGAAGTTGAGAAAAGTATGTAGGAGATTTTTCCCCTCTTTGATCTTTATCTGCCCACATGTGTAAGAAATCGCATCCACGGCTGTAGTTTGGCTGTATCTGACATGGAATTCAGGGGTTCTTGTAGGTCCTTTACAAAACCCAGCAAAGTGAGGGAGATGCAATCCATCAAATTCAATGGCTTTGAATTCAAGCTTTATTCACTAAGTGCCTGACAGTGACATTTTGGTTGTCGCTCATTTACCAGAGTATGTGGCAGAATTAAAAACAAAAAGGGACTTCATTGTTTAATTTATTTACACAAATTTTCCTTAAGTCCAAATGCTAATATCCCTTTTAATAATAAAAATCAGATCCTGCAAAAAGCCCCAAACACTCGTCCTTTCTCCAAACCCTTCAAATACAAGCAACAAGGGAATTTTATAAATAGATATTCTTACCTTTACTACAAAAAATTCATGCGGAAGTCCTATCTTGGAATAAGCTATTCATTAGTTGGCTTGGCAGAAGGAACATAATCCAAATGAATGAGCTGCCAAGAGTATTTTTAGTGGTTTTATATGTTGCCCATTCAAATCTTGGAAAATTTCTTCAGAAAATTGGACAAACTGACCACTCATTTTTATGGGCTTTCACGAGATCTAAAAGTGAAAAACAACTATTGTATTTAGCATCTGTTAATGGAGGTTTCAGGCTACAGAACTTGAGAAGGTACTGCTGGGAAGCTAATACAATAACCATAAAATATTGGACTGATAATAGGAAACACTGGCACTGAACAGATACGGAAAGAGTGGAAAGAGTCATGCTAATATTCCATATCCAGGCTTGCTGCCCTGTGCCGAGTGCTAAAGATGCTGTGGTGAAACATATACAGTAGTGGAGATCTGGAACGAAATCAGAGCCAAACTCAAGATAGATGAAATTGTCTTTTTCTCCCATGAATACTATTTGTTGGATAATTCTGTCTTTGGAGAATTAAAAGCCAGGAACTTGGACACAGAAGAGAAAGCAAGTTGTGCTAACATTTTTCCAAATGGGGAGATATATGTCTTTACCCCACATGTGTAATTAAGCCCTCATCTTCCTTTATTTGAAGTCAGTGGCTTTTTCTTTTTCTCTTGCTTCTTTGGGAATTGGATCTAGACCTGTGCTGCCATTGTAACTGTTCCCTAGACAGGTTTTTTTCTCCCCAAGCTGGAAGCTAGAAAATCATTAAAAGGAAAACTATTCACCAGATATCAAATGAGTTTCAGTGGATTATATTTTATTTGACTTAACGTGGAAAGGAGTGACAAGAGAATATTACATTTTTAATCCCACATAAAATACATTTCTGGGAAATTGTTCTCTGCACATGGACCTTTTTTTTCTCAGCAAGAGTCTTTTTTTAACCTGTACATATGTTATATCCAAAATCTGCCCTCAGAACTTCTGCATATTGGGATCCTCTGCAAGATGACATATAGGCAGGACATTTTAATGTTTGGGGTTTTTTGGGTTTTTTTTTGGTTGGTTGGTTTTTTGGATTTTTTAAATTTTAATTATCAAAAAAAAAACCCAAAAAACAAACCACACCTTCCTGACAACTTTAAATATGTTTTGCTGCCTGTGAAGGAACATAGCTGGAGGAAACTTGAGATGACAGAATTGGTACAAGCTTTTGACTGTGAATAACCAGAGATCAAACAAAAGCTACACCTCTGACAGAGCAGAAGCAGCTTAAGGACCCATTTTACTGGTGCAGGTGCCCACCAAGGAAGGTTCCCAACATCTTCAAGTCAAGCTTTCCTTGTGTAAAGCAACCCCTTCCAGACAATGAATGAAACTGTTCTTCGAGGGCAGGAAATCAGCTGGAGCCAGTGGAGCTGAGCAAACTTAAATATTAAATTTGTCTCTGAGTTAAGCATGAGTAATAAAAAGAAACACTAAAATTATATTTTGATTTTGGATCAGTTATGCCATTGCTTAATATCACCCAAAGATCAGCTCACAGTTAAAGGGGCAAGAACTGTTTTCTCTGAGAAGAAAACTCATCAGGCTAAATTTGATTTATGCCACAGTAAAGAGGCACCACGATCAGGCTGACAAGTTTTAGAGTTACTTTGGGCAGAATTTCAGTCAGACTGCTTTTCAGTTATAGGCTTAGTAAATCTTCTCCTTCACTATATTAATTTAAAATGGCTCCCCAAAAAGTGATACCTACCTTAAAAATCAGGGGTGAGAAATACATTAAAATAAAATAATTCCTTTGAAATTCAAAATTCTAAATTTGTCTCCATTTATAGCAATAATAATTAGGATTCATATAATTGCTGTCATCTAACAACATGGATTTAATATTTTTCCTTTTGACAGTTGTTCTGTTGCCAGTCTGTATCTGCTTATGGTCCATGATCTGCTTTGCATTACTTTTATAGAAATATTACCATTAAAAGTGCTACATGTAGTATTAAATAGCAGGGTGAGTCAGGAGACATGAGTAGAGACATGAGACTTGTTCACAAATGAGGAGTTTGGATGCCTCATCTCAGTGACAGGGTATAAATACCTATAATCAAATCATTGGTCTGGCACTATGGATAACCTTGGTATGAAACTGAGGCAGGCAGGAGTGCAATATCCCAACGTCCAGGGTTATGAATATTGCAAATTATGAATAGACAAAATGCACAAGAAAGACTTTGCTATACTGGCTGCTCTTGCTGCAGTTTATTCTTCCGTCAGTGTTTCCCCTATAAACTCCTTTTATTCATAGGCTTGGCAGTTAGCCATAAAATTTTGCTTCTAGCAGGAACTTGGCAGAGAGTGTCTCAAGTCAGGAAAATTATTTTAAACAAATTTTTAAAATATATGTGTTGGGGCTCTTTTAAAAGTTAGAGGTGCAGTATTTTTTTTCTGAGAGAAAGGATTGGTTTCAGTGTGGTTTTTTTCATTGTAAATTCTCTAAACAGTTTCCTAAAAAAGGAAAAAAAATGTTGCAACCAATTAGTGAAAACATGACTTTTCTTTCAAAAGCATGTGTATGAAGGTACTGTACATAAGTGTCAATGACTTGTGTATTTTTAAGTGATGGTTTTTAGGGTATTGTTTTAAATCAAATACCTCATGTGTCACTGTGACGGAATAAAGCTCGTTTATGATGTTATAAACTGTGAGGGAAGTAGTATGCAACGTAAGTAATTTTAAATTCCCACACTGCCTCTTTATTTACTTTTCCATAGCCTGTCTGTAAGCTTTGTAGACAAGAGTCTTGGAAAATCAACCCTTCCACCAGTTCAGCGTAATTAAATAATTAATAAGGTTGTGTGAGCAAGTGGTGCCATTATGTCAATGAGTTGTGTGGGGGGAGTGTACTCGGGTTGTGTGTGCATTCACAGGAGCAGAACAGCCTCACACTTCAGCTTTGCAGTGGTAATTTGGGCAAATGCCACCTGGACCACCACAAATCAGCAGGGGAGAGGTTTGATGGTGATTGTGGTTCCTACAGTTCACCTGCAGGCTGAAAAACAAGTCCCCACCTCCCTGCCCCACCTCTCTGCTGTCACTTTTCTCCTACAGCAAACTGTGAGTTTGTGCCTTGTTGGTTCTAATCTAGAACTTCAGTAGCTGACAGCATTCCTGTCATAGCTGTCCCTACCCTGGAATGATTTCCTCAGCTACTGTCAAGTGGGTCTCCAGCAAATGAGCACAATAAGGACATGAGGAGTCCTAAGCCAGCACTGGTGTTTTATCAAAAGGAGATGAGTTTACGATAGGTACTTGACCCTCAGGAGAAATGCATAGGATTTCTTTTTGTTTGTACTTTTTACATGGAAAGCATTTTTTTAAAGCATTGAAAAATACCTAATAACTGAAGTAGGATTGCAATTTCATATGAAAAAACTCCCGAAAAATAAGCCTCAACAGGAAGGATTTTGTATAAATGACAGTGGCACCAATGTGCCACTGTGTGATCTTTGAGAGCTGGTGGTTCTCTGGTTTCACAGACATCATGCCCATCCTTTCATCCCTGTTGCTCTCCTCTTTCCACTGCATGTGCTGAAGTGAGACCACTTTTAAAAATTGCATGGTAAAGCATTTAAAAGAACCTTCATTTGGATGTTTGCAAATATATTTAATACGTTAATTCAAAAAAATAATGCCAGATCTACTTCCCAGAAATTGGAACCTCTTCTCTGTTATGCACCTGAGGCATTCTGCATGTTGGACTCTGGCTGACCCACAACACTGTTTGTGCTGGATGGGGAACATGTGGTGTGCTCTGTGAAGGTGGAAAAATCCAGGTGCAAATTTTGAATATGCATTCAGTAAATCTTTCATGAATTATTACTGTTTTATGGACTCCAGGAAATATATGGACTGGTGTTAATGCAAATTTATAAGTAGGCCCAGAGATGATTAACATATCAAAATGTCTTGAAGATTGTCTTCCCCTTCACACTTTGTACCTACTGTAGGTACCCATATTTGAAAGGGTAATGTTTAGAGTTGCAAAACAGGAGATAGAAGAGCTCTATAAATTGCATAAAAATCTGCCTTTGGGCACGGAGATAAAATTCTCAGCTGTGCTACTCTCACAATGCACTTCATCCTTCTTCCTGAGGCCGGATTCTCATCCGTAAAATGGACTTAATGCATAACCTTAAAAGCTGCAAAGAGAAAGTTTAAAGACTGCTCACTGTATTTGTATTGTGAAAATGCTCTCATTATGTCTGCCAAGTTTTCTTTGCACAACTAAATGCAAGGACTGAGTGTTTAAATACCATATGGTGGAAAATATTTTCGAATTGATTATAATTTATAAATTATTACACAGGATATAACTTTTGAGTTCTTAATTGAGCATGTTAATATAATCAATAATATTTAAAAAAAGAATATAATGTTTCTAATAACTCTTTAAAGACTCCCATTCCTTCTTTTTTGCCCATTCTAAAATTCTGCCTTTATCTCTCTTCCATACCCTGGCAAATGTTTGCCACAGGCTGGCAACTGAGAAAGTGGGCAAAGTGTGCCAGAATTTGTATTGGTTTCTTGGTTGTGTTTCCTTTCAGAACCTCTGTGTGTTTTCCAGGGTCTGTGGCTTTTGAGTTGTTTGCCAGCTACACGTGCAAATCTTCAAGTTCTATTTCTCCAGACCACTTAGAAATGGAGGGAATTGGAGTGATGCTAAACTTTTCTCAGTGTAGTTTCCATTTCAGATGGGGCAGATTCAGAGGAATGGATACATATTGAGAGTTCAAATTTATGTATTTCCATCTACGTATTCACATGTACTTTTAAATCTTGGAAGACAATTAAATACTGGAAACTCAGGGACAAGTTTTTCATATTTTTGATCCTGGTCAGCTGTCCTGGATGGTTGGACCTAAAAGTTCCTTAAGCTGGTTAGACTTGGACTGCCTGCCTGAATATCACTGAAGTTAGTGAATAGCCTTCCCCTCTGTTCTCAGGACAGTATCTTCTCTATATTCTAATACTGGGGAAGGTGGGACAATATTTGCCACTGCAGATAAGCAGATACTGGGCTTGTATGGCTCTGGTTGGGCAAGAATGAATGTAAACCTGGACAACTAAGGCTAGATTTGTGATGTAATGCACCAGTATTTGCAGGACGTGCTTGTCAGGGTTTTAGAAAAGGTTTCTCTCTTTGCTAGACATTTTTCTTTCAAAATAGTAATTTGTGGAATATCACCCAAGAAAGTAAATCAGTTTGCTGTTGTTTAGAAAGACCAAAACCAAGTGTTTCTCTTGTCAAAGTCAGCAATGGAATAAAAAGGTGCCCTGGGACTCTGGTGTAGGTCATCTAAACCTGTCAGCAGCGAGTAGGATAGAATTTGTGTGGAGTTTTTGTAAACCCATCTGAACAATGTAATTAACTCAGAAATTGAAAAATAGCAACCTAATTATGCTTTAAGTACTTCAATGCTGATTCCTTTCGGCAGGAACGTGTAGGTGCTGTCCTTAGCAGTTAGAGGCAGAAATGGCTGTAGGTGTCAGGTATTCTAATGCAGTTGGTTTCTGCTTGGAGTAGTCAGGGAGGGAACCACGATTTCTTCTCCATGCCCACAAATTCCATGTTCCCTCTGTTAGTGCTCACAAAGAAGGAAGGAGGTGATACAGACTCTTTTCAGTGCCAAAAGCCTCAACTAGCTCATAGGTGCCAAACAGCCAAGCAACTTTTCATCCCTTCCTGGATGCCAAAAGCCTCAAGTATCCCTGCTCCACCTGCCAAAACCTCCAACTCTGTCCTGACAACTCCTGCAGTGCAGGCCTGTGCTGTCAATATGAAATTTTGCAACACTCTGACAACGGAAAAATCTGGATGCAGTATAATACTGAAAAACATGCTGAGATTTGCCTTTAGTTTGGTATGAAAATGAATTATGCTGTAAATATTTCCTGTGTGTGACACTTGTGCATGCTTTATTTTCCAAAATTTGAATTTATTCAAAACTTCTGTAGAATGAAAATATATTGCAGAATAGAACACTGAGAGGTCTAAAGCCCATCTGAGCCCCCAGATGTATTTTTTCATGTAGCTCAATAAGTCCATCATTTGCCTTTTGGCTGATTCCTTGCTGGTGATTCACCTTGTTACTGAGCTTTACCAGCTTGTGTTTCTGAAATGTTCTTGTTTTTACGGGGCATGGGTTCCATTCTGCAGTGAGTTTGCAGTGCTGAGGCCAAGTGCAAGGAATAGGTAATGTAACTGAAATAATGTTAACAATTTAAAAACTAATTCGTTCTAAACATCTGCTTAAAATAGCTGCATTTACTCCCAGGTGTTTTTTATCAGTCTAAAATAATGATGCATTGTGTTTTTCTCCAGGATTTTTAAATTCCAGATATGTACTTTTTAACGTACAGAAATATACATAATTTCCTTTGGTACATAGAAGTAAAAGATCTATTAAACTCAATGACATATACAGTGCACAATTAGGTAATATATAATGCACTCAGCAATAGTAGAAATATATCAGGGTATGTCTTGAAATCTGTTTTAAGGAAACAAGTGGAAGTTTTGAAGCTAAAACCAGGTAATGTAAGATCTTTTATTAATAATTCTTATTTGTCTGGAAATATGTTTTGACTGTTCTTCTATTTAGTTGCTGCCACAACTGAAATAGTTTTTCCTAGATCTGTAATCTGCATTCTACACCTCACTTAGAGTACAAAATAGAGGTGTAAATCATTTTTGTATGTGACCTTAGCAGTGAAAGAGATTTCTAGTGCAGTTTGTTGCAAAGCTCTAGACATAACAGCCAGAGTTAAAAGCAAAGGATACAGTTCTGAGGCTGAATAACATATCCAGTGATTATCTGCAGGTAAAGACTTGTTCTTTCCTGCTCATGGATACAGTCATCAGTGCAATTTGATACCTCTTGCACCAATTGTAGTGTCTGGAAAGAAGAATCTGGGAAATGCATCACTGAGCTACTCAGGCGGGATATTTTCCCTTCAGTGCCATAACTCCTTGTGCTACCTCTGTTTGGAGCTGTTGTAGGTATGAGGAGAAGCAAATGGCCCAGTGCAGTGCTGCACATGCAGATTAGTGAAGAGCAACATAACTCTGTGCTCTGGAAGACTCTTTAAGTGAGGATAGTGTTAATAGTATTTATGGGTTGTGAGAGTGGGAAGAAGCACTGAAAAGGAAATGCTTCAACTCTGTTCAAAACACCATCAAGGATGAAATTCTCTCCTGGGAGAAGGGCCAGCACTGAGCTTTGGTTATTGCTTAATTTAGGCCTTCAGTAGTGCTGAAGTGGTGTTTATACCCTTCAACAGGTTCTTTCCCTTGGATGAGTTTAATCTGAAGAACCTAAATCCTGTATGGAGAAATTTAATTATGAGAAATGTGTTATTCAATAGCAGTATGCTATAACTCTGCAAATGTAACTCCTTTTGGTGATTCTCTTTTGGAATTTGGCAAGCCTTAGTGAATTAATACAAACCACTTCAGCAAGCAGGCATGAGAAAAACAAAAGCACAGCCACCCAGAGAGCTGCAGTCACCTTGGTGTAGTAGCAGGTGTATTGGTAAATATTCCTCCATATCCCAGTCCTTACTTGTAATGACAAAGACTTCATTTTGTGAGCCACATCACTTTAACCTATTTGAATAGAGCATTTTTGTGTATCCTGCCAGCCCTAGGCATGATCTGCATCACATTGGGACATCTGCTGCCCAGAGATTGCGCTGAATCTCTTCTAGAACCTGACAGAGCTGGGCACCCTGCCCTGGGGAGGTGCTCAGGGGCTGTCACAGGGCAGGATTTGTCTTGGTATGTGTGTGGCAGAGGGACTGTCACCTGGGGACTCTTGCAGATGAGTCTGTGTGCCTGGTCTCTACATTTCTTTCATTGCACATAACTGCTGCAATAACTCTCACGGCAAAGGCTAAGGGCTTGTCTTGTGTTTATTTGTGTTTAAAGAAAAATTGTATGCTAAAATCTCTTTAAAACAAACATTTAAGGTATCACAGCAGTTCTGTTGAGGAGCTGAATCTTTGTTACACTGAATGCTAAACATTTACATATCCAAGCCTTATGTAATGGATGTCTGAATAATAATAAAACTGCATAAACTGACCTTCGTTCTCTGGCACCACTTCTCCTTTGAAGTCTGTATGACCAAATTCAAGACAATTATGTCATCCTTCATAACAGCCAAACAAAAGTTTGGCCAAATAATCTTTTTTTCTCCATCTGACAGCACTGTGTTTGATTTTTGTAATGTGTGTCAATGTAG
Organism: Orthonyx spaldingii; assembly: GCA_013397795.1. Taxonomy (NCBI): domain Eukaryota; kingdom Metazoa; phylum Chordata; class Aves; order Passeriformes; family Orthonychidae; genus Orthonyx; species Orthonyx spaldingii. The sequence goes on along the minus strand of VZTJ01005619.1, from coordinate 1,428,724 downwards.
CTGTTGTTATTTACTGGGTGTTACAAGTGACAGTAAAAATCCCCTTGTTTTGGAGTAATGATCAGCCCTGTTGGCATCTGGATTTCATTTATTCTACCTCAGTGCCCACTTTGGTTACTTTGAGGAGTACATTGCAAGGCGAATATGGCCTGAAAACACATGCGCACAAATAATTTGCAGAACATGGTGTTACAGTATGTGCCCATATGTGACAGAAGCAAAACCAGAGCCCTGGACAGAAGAAGGGAAACTGGCACCAACACTTTCCCCTCGGTTCAATTCTACCAGTGCCACACTTCAATAAAATTCTCTGCGGACAAGACCATCTCTGTCAGTTAAGGGTTGTCAGCAGAGAACTCAGATTGCACATTACTGGGCCTCAGACCTCGAGGAAACCTTGGCAGACTATCACCTCAGTCTTTGAGGCTCTGTCTATGTCACCAAGTGCTTCAAAACTCAAGAGTTTATTTTCCGTTTATTTTCCCTTACCCCCCGATTCAAGTGATCCTTGCCCAGGTCCATGTTTAGTGTTGTGACTTTTTTGCTTTCAAAATGAATTACAGATTGGGATGAAATATTTTGAGTCTACCATTACAAACTGGATTTCTGCAGAAACTTTGTATAGGTTCTTAGCTATTGCTCTGACTGCAGTGTTTGCATCTAGCCCTGTGTTCACATGTGGTACTACTCCTTCCAGCACGGCTGGGTCCAGTGGAAGCGTGATGTCTTTTCCCATCCAGCTCTACGTAAAGAGCAGCAAACCATCTAGGTTGTGTTTAGAACTGGTTTAAGTTATTTTATCTGGATTCACTACAGCACTCGTGGCTTCATCGTGTTACATCATGGGTGCACATGGGCATGTCCATGCACACATTTATGTCTGTCCTGGTACATAAATACTTCCACAATGAATGTGCAAAATGTGGGTGTTGCACTTCATCTGTTCCAAAATTAAGCCACTAAAGGAAAAACTATTCTAATATGGTCCGAAGTTTTATTGCTGAACCATGTTAGAATTATGACTGAAGATAATAAAAACATGAAAAACTTAAGCACACTGTAGATGCAGTCCTAGCATACAATAATATCCTTTTGTGTCCAATTGCAATTAGCTCTCAATTTAATTCCTAAATGAGTTTCCAAGGCTTTGTTGGTGTAAATCATTATGTTGGTGACCTTTTCTTTATTTTACTTCAATTTGGTACCATGGTGAAGACAAATGTAATGTGTAGAGTTTATGAAGCCAGACAGCTAGTAAATCAGTACTATTTTGCTAGTAAATTACTAAGTCAGTGCAAGCTTTTTTTTAATCACTTTTAACTCTTTCCCATGGGACAAATAGTTTGAACTAGCTGGAGCTTAAATCAACACTGTGGGCACTGAATTAGTCAATGATTCTGAAGAAGGCTTTGTTGGCATAAACCTCGGCTTTGATCGTCATAGTATTTACAGCTTTTTAATTAGATACAGTTCTGAACAATGGCTTGTACCAAAGCAGTTTGGGAAGTGAACAACTGGACTTTGTTCAGGCTTTTAGATGACATTCTGTCTGTTAATATCATGTGGCTGGTTTTAATACAATGATGAAGTTAGGATTATTTTAGGCATTGTCACTACTTTGTCAAAAGAAACTAACTACTCTAAAAAAGACCAGCATGTGTTGCTTTTTTAATATCACAAGTTTAATAATTTCTCAATGTGTTAAAACCCAGTCATTTACTTTGGACTTGCAGAGGATAAACTAATTTTGCACCTATAAATTTGAAAGAAGTGACTCTTTTGTTCATCTTGATTTATTTTCGTGTGCCGAGTGACTTGTTGGGAAGTGCGGAGCTTTTTTTGTCAAGCCCGAAGGCAGTTGGTTCCATTTTCAGTGTCAGACATTTCAGAGTTGGCTTCTGATATAAAGTAAACCCAATGTCAGTGTGAAAATTCCTTGGGGATCTTGGCAGAGCTGGGCTCTATCGTTTTTGGAATGGTAGATTGGCCTAAGAATGCTTTTAAAGCCTTACGGTAAGCGACTGTAAAATTTGTAAATTTATAAGAGCAAGGAAGTTAAGAAGCCACTGATGTTTTTAGACCAACTTCTGTAATTCAGTGTTCAAATAGAGATGCTTATCCTCTACTAAACAATTTACTTTTTTTTTTTTTTTTTTTACAACTGTACCACCGATCACAAATGGCATAAAAAA
>VZTJ01005619.1:1382689-1426523 GCA_013397795.1 Orthonyx spaldingii | reverse complement strand
TTTTTTTTTTTTTGACAAGTTGACCACTGAAGTTAATGGGAATAAAAAAATTGGCTGTAAATAGTTGTTTCATTAAAGCTTGGATCAAATCTTCATGTTCTCTCATTTGCGATGCTTTTGGGGCAGAGTAAATATTAGTCAATATTCTCTGTCACCTGAGAGGAATAACTCACTGCCTCACTTTTATCCACAATATGGCTTTCATAATGATGCCAAAAGCCATTACTTTATGTTAGCGGTATTTTTATGTGCAAACTATTACCACGGTGGTTAGAGAAACTGATGTTTTAATCTTAAGCTGGGTGTAATATAGGACTCTAAAAGTCTTAGTTTCATTGTAACAGGCCCATTATGTGTTTGAACATGATGCCTTGTCCACATGCTTGAGATTGTTTGGTTCCTACATGGTGTGTTGGACATGGAGGTGTTGGGAACGATGGCGTGTTTGGGCATAGCAGTTCTTTGGCAGCAGGGAACACATCATACACGCTGGATCTTCAAAGAGTCTGCTTTTTCTCCATATAATTATTATATATTAAAGTAGTAAACTTGAAATATGGTAAATAAGCAGCAAAGTAATGTAATTGGTACTATTAAAGCCAAGCAGTAAAACATGTACTGAACAAATTTTTAATCTTTTTTTCTCCTTTCCATCTTCCTTTTTTTTCCTTTAGAACTCCAGAACTACCCGCTCAGACGAAGATAAGGATGATTCCTGGGATGCCTGGGGGGCCTGGAGTGATTGCTCACGGACCTGTGGAGGGGGAGCCTCCTACTCTCTGAGGAGATGTTTAAATGGCAGGTAAGCCACATGCTGATGTGTGTGTGTGTTCTTCTGCAGCTCCACCACATTCCCAATCCTCTTCCGATTGCTTCTGTTTCAGAGACCGAGTGCTGTGTACAGATGAATCAAGTGCTATAAAATACTGCTTTTAATCTATGTGTGTAATAGATAAATTACACTGAATAGATAAATTTAACTCCGAACTTTAACATGTTACGAAATACGATTGTGGAATAGCAGGAATGATTTATTTGGTATGGTCAGATAGAGAGGGGAGTCACTTTCACTGTAATACAAATCAAGTGGTGAGTTACCTGCATACAAATTAACCTGCACTTGGACATGACATAATGTTCAAGTGCCTGCTGCTCATATGGATGCATCAAATGCTGATGTGTCAAATGCTGCTTTCTGTTAGGAAAGGGTGGGACAAGAGGACATAGTCTCAAATGGCACCAAGGGAGATTGAGGTTGGACATTAGGAGGAATTTCTTCACAGAAAGGGGGATTAGACACTGGAATAGGCTGTCCAGGGAGGTGGTGCAGTCACAGTCCCTGGAACTGTTGAAGGAAAGGCTGGACCTGGCACTTGGTGCCGTGGTCTAAATTGACACAGTGGTGTTGGGTCACAGGTTGGACTCGATGATCTCAGAGATCTTTTCCAACCTCATTGATTCTCTGATTCTTCCCTGTCAGTTCTTTCTCCGCAGTGGTTCTGGTAGCCATATGTTTTCATGGATTGGTCCTAGTGTGGCTTCAAGAGATGAGCACCTGCAGGGAAAGCCTGTTACCTCAGTAGTAAAACTGGACTAATGTAGGACTCGTTGGTACAATCCCAAAAGTAGGAGTAATGCACTAGGCCTGTAGTCAGGCAAGAAGAGATCCCAGCCAGCTTTGAGGCATCTGTGCTGGCATCTATAATTGCTTGTTTTACTTGAATTATTCTTAAACGTTTTAAAAGCTGATTATATGTTGAGATTTTTAAATTTAAATACAGTATCAGCCAGGAATTCACTTCTTCTGAAAGAAGGCTTGGAATGTGATGTGCTAGTTAAAGGCAAACTATATGAAATAAAGAGGTCAAGATGATTGAATAAAGCACTGCCTGCTTCTTTTAGTGAAAAATGCACAAAGATGTTGGAGAAAAGTAATGGTTCCAGCAAGAAGCCTTGATACTCTACCAATGTGTTAGGGACTGTGAAACAAGCTCAATAAATTCCAGCAGTATAAATTCCACTGTGGTTTTATTAATATTTTTAGTGTGTTCCCCTGTGAAAAACATGTGTTTTCCATACCTTGACAAATATATAATTTAAAAGGTTTTTTCTATGTTTGATTTTTGTAGTAATGTCCAGAAAACACACAATTGTGAAACAAAGTTTTCACATTTGTATGTATCATAAACATTTTTAACTTGCATGTTGTGTTGCAGTAAGTCTTGCAAAAGATTGGAAATTTGAGACTTGTAATATCTTGAGCTTTAACAGTTGTACCTTCAGCTGAGCTGGTTGAATTCTTGCTTCAGGCATCAATTTTTTTCCTTTTCAAATGCTATTTTTCAATCCCTCTCACACATTATAAAAAAAATATTATTTATTATCAATTTTCATGCAAGAATCAGAAAATTTAGTCCAAGAGATGTAAATTACCAGCTATAGGTTCACACTTTCTTTAATGTAAGGAACATCTTCTTGGTATGAAGGGATAATTCCAGAACACTATTCCTGATTTTAGAGAAATCATTAATTATAATTTCTTGTCCAGTCATTTTAAATATGTTTTTAGTTCTTTCAAAGGCTTGATATTGCCATTTTTTAACATTGATGAATATCTTACACTGTGTAAAAGAATTGGTTCGTTATTGAGAAGTTTGGCAGAGTGTATCTTTAAAAAAAGTATGAAAGCCAAACCTCCCCAGATTTATGAGACCACAATAAATAACCATGACTCTATTATATGCCTGTTATTTCAGCTACTAACAACAGACTGAGGATCTGAATTGCCTGGATTTTGGGATTCACGTGCATTGGGCACATTATGCATGCAGTCCTTAAGAATTCTGTTTAAAATTATGAATCAGATATTCTGATCTTCACCTCTAGGTCACATCCCATTTATTAGAAATAACTTGGTTGCAATCAGCATATATTAGGCTTAAAGATGCCTTTTTCACAAAATAAATGTGTTTTTCATAAGGTTTGCAGTAAATTGGGCTTACAGGGAAAGTCACACGTTCTTTGCTGAAGAGAGACAGCAGTGTAACGAGTTGAATCCCCAGATCCCCTTTGTATTTAAACCTTGTATTTTGAGTCCAGATTATGGTAGGGCAGTAGCAATAAAAGTCTAATTTCTGAGAGAATAACTAGCTGTGAAACAGGCAAAGTTGTGTTTTGCTGTTATACAGTGTAACCATTTTTACTCTTTTTTTTTTTAGGAACTGTGAAGGTCGGAATATTCGATACAAAACCTGCAGTAGTAATGTGAGTCTGGCCTTTAATCCTGTTTTACTCATTCAAAAAAATGTGTTAAAGTTTAAGAAATTCTGCTTCTTATTTAAAAGCTTATAGTGCATAATTTTCTTTCCATCATTATTACCATTTTTAAACATTTCAGTCTGCATGACACCATGAGGTCTCAAATTTAGACTTCCCAAATGGACGTTTTCTTTTGAAATTATAGTGCCAATTATGATTCAGAATGTTTTATATCACTTATTAGGAGAGTTACACATTTTGGAGGATTAACAAATCAGTTCTCATCTTAAACTAGCAAGTGGTTTTCCTGGGGGTGCTGTCTTTTAGATGAAGCATTAAACTGAGCTCCGGATCATTTGTGATCATTAGTGATGTGGTGGCGCTCTTCATGTGAGCAAAGAGGTGCCTGGGTCCCTTTCAGATCTTAAACAGGATAATTACTCCTTATATTCCCTCTGTTTGCCTAAACCCAGCCCTTTATATGTCTATATGCAAGCACATGCACATTTAGGTGCATTGGCACAGTCGATTTCCATGAGTGAGTGTGAAGCTGGAGTTTTGACCATACAGTTGCTGTTCCTGTGATGCAATCACATTTTATTTTTATAGACACGTTTTATGAAAACCGTTCACGTACAGCAAACTTCATGACTCGTGTTCCACTGATTTGTAGTCCTGCTTCGTGCTGTTGAAACAACTGCTGCCCTTCAGCCCAGGGCTGGGCTGTCGAAGGTGAGCAGCTTGGGCAGGACTTTGGAGCAGCACTGATCCACGTAATGAGTGTACAAACACAGTCATTCAGGGTGGGTTATGGTCTGCACTCACCCCCTTGCATGGCTTACCTTGCAGTACAACATGATAGTCGTATGATCTATTCCAGAAAAGATAGCAGGTAGATAAGTAATTAATAACATTTTTTCATGCTTTTTTTCTAATTCTTTAAAAAAAAATCAAAAAGTTACGTTAATGTGGTTCTGGCTCTTGGAGAAAGGCAACCATTTTTACAAAAATATCCCTGAAAGGTGAGGCCTGAATTTTCTTTGCATTGAATTACACCCAGGCAGGAGCAGGTGATACTTAGTTATTGCCAATCCCACGATTTTTGCCAGCAGCAGGCAGCTGTGGAGTGTGACATGTTCTCCTTAAGACACTGGAAGTTGCCCAGTAAATACATGGAATCAGTGCATCTCCTAGGAGAACTGACCATTCCTGCTTTTCAGTTTGCCAGCCCTACAGTGTTTGGTGTGCCAGTTGGCTCCTGCCCTCCTTGAGAACAAGGCTTGCTCACACCTTGAGCTGCTCCACACTAGACTCCTCAGTGTTGGATGGATTTTCCACCACAGCAGCTCGCAGCTGAAGTTCCTGCTGGCAGAAGCAAGTGGAAGTGATAAATGAATCGGTCCCAGTGCGTGCAGAAATCAGATTCTGGAGACAAACCCTGTCCCTTCCCCTTTCAGAAGAAAAGGCCCAGCAGCTTGGTGCACAATGGCCTGAGCTCATAAATAAAAATGCTACCTGCAAAAAACCCCCATGACCTTTAAAAGCTGTGTGATAACTTGCAGCCAGTCAGGATGTAAGCAATGAACAAGCTGCCCCTGAATGCTCCACTGCTTATCCAAATGTCTGTTTGTGTGCACTGTGTACAGCAATCCGCCTCTGGCTGCTGGATCCCATGTCCTGCAGCTCCCTGCGGTAGCACAGAGAGGTCACCTTCCTGCACCTTGTTCCTCCAGCACAGGGGCTGGGGAACAACCTAGTGCACAGAGAGGGGAAAAGATGGTGAGGGCAATCTGGGAATGTTCTCTGCTATCATGCAGAGGTCTGTATGGTTTTAGTGTATCTAAGGGTAATTGTGGACACTGTGCATTTTAAGGCTTATGCAGTAGAAATCTGATGGAAATGAAGGCGCTTTATGCTTCAGCATAGAGAAAATTAAGGTGATTTCCATATCCCCTCTGAACTCCTAGAGAGTTTATCTGAAGTCACTGGAGCCTGTTTTTTAACTTTAGGACTTATTTTAAAGCGATAAGTGGCAGGCGCCTTGTATGTGAATCTGTTTGAATTTATGATGATTCAAATGTTAATTTCCAGACAGGAAACTGCCTTTACAATTCTGCTTTTGGGGCATGTCTGAAAGGGATCAGGTTTCCATTTCAGTTCAGATACAGTCAGAATCTCTCAGGAATGGTTTTTCCTAGATTCTTGGTCAGATAATGAAGAACTCCTGAGAAAAATATATTTAATGAGCTTTCCACTGTTAATACAGTTGATCTTTGAAATTGGCATCACTGAATTCACACCCCATATTAGTTCTGAGCTAACCTTGAAACAGGACCTTACACCTAATGTAAACCCGAGACTACTAGGCTGGTTTAGTTTCAAATTATATAATTTTCCCAAAAGCATTATTTCTAATCAATGCTTCTCACTTTAGGAGTGAAATTTTAGTTTGGAAATTAAGAGTTTATACTAGCTGCTTTCCATATTAATAGGTATTACTGGTAACCACATGAGACATTCAGTATAAATACTCAGTGTAAAGCTGTCTGCAAATGTAATTTTGCTACATGATACATTACACCACTAACATGTATATTGGGGAGTACAAATGAAGCACAACTTAATATGTGTGTCATTCTAATGAAAAGAACAAGAATCATTTTACCAGAAAATTGGTTTCATGTGGATTTGTAATGGAATAGTAGTAGGTTCATTGAACTCAAGCATAGTTCCAGAATAATATTAGTGATATTTCAATTGAGAAATTAATGCAAGGTCTTAGCAAAAAAATAATTGCTAAGATTAAGGCATATGTGTAGTCTTATCTTTCTATCGTGACTGAGATGCCAGGTGCATGATTTTCTAAAACTGCATATGTGCTTTCAGCCTTCCATATAGAAACTTTAGAGAAATAAACTATCCATTGTATGTTATTCAATGAGATTTTCAGTCTTTCTTCCCCCCCTTTTTTTAAATTTCAATTTTTGTATATAGTGTTACATTCTAATGCTATGATGTGCACTATGTGGAAGTGTTTAAGTTAATCCTTTAGGGTCCTATTCACAGAACAAGTTATTTGGGCCATTTCCCCATAAATTTCACATTCTTGTGTGCCAAAAAGTAACTTTTATTTTTGCCAGAATGATTCTTCTACAGTCAGAAAAAAACCACTATTTTGTAAAAGATAGCCCCATGTTTAATTCCATTATAAACTTTTATTATATGCAGATAATGCTCACACTTGTTCAACACATTCATCTATAATTGTCCCAGCATCCACTTAACCAGCTAATTTATCCCATTCAGAAAAATCTTGGCTGGACTGTGGGTACTTTATAATATTTCACCTTGAGTTACATAGTTTGTCTCTTAATGTGTTCATTTATTTTTTATATTTATAATGCTGATGCACCATAAAGCTCCCTTGGCTGAGGTGGTTTCCAGCTCAAGTATCTTGATTCCACTTAGAAGTGGCCTGAAAACTGTGTAGGAAAAACACAGAACCTGAGCTAATTTCAAAAAGAAAACAAAACAATGACTTCATCAGTTTTGGCAGGGTTTCAACAAAATGAGAGTCAAAGAATAAAACTAGACAAAGGACTAGACTTCTTTGGTGTCATCATTTTTACTGGGAATTTTCTTGCCTTCTCTTTTGTGCTTTTTTCAGTGGAGTAATTGTTGGCAAGAGTCACAGGGTCTGATGCAATCTTCATATTTTGTACATGAACGTTGCCTACAAAGACACTGATTTCCCAGGTCAGCTTTGTTTTCAAAGGCTGAGGGTGCTCATTGCCAAAACTCAAAGATACATTTCATAAGAAACCAACCCTTGTATGCAGTAGTTTTGAATCATCTGTCAGAAAAAGAATGGGAATATATATATATGTGTGTGTTTTTAATCTGCATGGTAGTTATGTCTAAAGCATCTTTTTCAGATCTGTCTAATGTGTTCATAAGTCATGTCATAAACACACTTCATTCCACTGCAAGGTCTGGGTGTAATTATTTTTGCCAACTTTTCCTGTATTAGACCTCATAGATACGTCTTCAGCTCCTTATGGAGCGTACGAACCTACAAATGGCCTGGCTATGGCTCAGTGGATTGAGTGTAAGGCAAAAGATATTGCTGAAATGAAGAAATTGGAGAAATCCTGAATTTAGTAGAAAAAATATTTAACAAATAAGAAAAAACGTGAAATATTGAGGGGAAAGAGGGAATGGTGGACTGAATTGATGTCTGAAACAGATTAAAAACAGAGATGCACAAACAGGATGAGGGCAGTGGCCCACACGTCATTGTCTGATAAGGTGACCTTGCCCACTTCCCGAACATGGGTCACCCTTGCCTACCCCTCACTTCTTTGCCCTGCCTTTCCCTTTCTATTTTTTAAACTCCTTTTCAGTTTTCCAACCCACTCTAATGGAATTAAACTGATGTTTACAAGTCCTCTTGTTGTCTTGATTGCATTCATTCTGTGCTTAGTTGTCTTTCTCTTTAAACTCCTTTCTTTACACAAATATTTATTGTTCCCTGGAAGACTGGGATCTGGACTTGGTTGCCATCCAAATTCTGATATAATGCAAATGATAATAATTTCAGCTCTTTGATACCCCTCTGTGATGCTTTTTTAATGCTCCTGCTTTTGAACAGTGCTCAAACATAAAGCAGGTGGAGCTGGCATGTGAATCGAGCTGCCAGAATCACTTTGGATTCTTTGAAGATGCCAAAAGAGAATAGGGACATGAGAATTCAGTTGCTCTGAAGCAGCCAGGAGGCGAGTGGAAGGAAGGAGCTGCATTGTGTTAAATCAATGAGAAACATACAGTAACCACAGATTGACATCCTGACTTTGTGGTGTTTGTGTCTTGGCATCGCATCAACACCCAGTGATAATGGATTGTAACAACAGCCTGTCAGACCTCAGCTGAAGGCCATCACTCTGCCTGTTTTACAGATCTCTCTTTAATTCTTTGTGATGAAAATGTAGCTGTGCATGGCTGAGTAACACTGCTCCCAAATACTGCTTCTAACTTTACCTGAATCTAACGTCCACTTATTATTATCTTGATCCTTAGCTGCTCCTCTGTTTGCATCGGTGGAAGGGAACCATATGGTATCCATATGAACTCTGAAGTCCTCTCTGCTTTTTAGACTTGTTATTGTGGAAAATGAGAGGTGACGGATAAGTCAGAGCCAAATTCTGCTCTCATTTACACCAGCACAAACTTGGTGAATTTCTCGGGATTGACACTGCAGTAAATACATGTGGCTTCTTGATGTTTGTAGAAGCTCACTTGAGGCATTTTGCAGAGGTAAAACACTCACTGTGTCTTATTCCATCATGGTATAGTTTCAAAAAGTATGGCTTAAACTAGCATTATCCCAGATTAAAAATAATACAAAATATGTTAATATCAGTCTGAATTATTGTCACTGTAAGGTGTAGCACGAGACAGAGCTGAAAAGTTTTGCTGGGAAAGTTCAGTGAATTGCTCAGTGTTCAGCTGCAAAAACTCCATGTGTTGGTCTGTAGATAGAATAGTGATTTTTAGAAGGTATTTTATGTAGATTACAGCAAATTCAGAGACAGTTCTAGGTTACTGTTTGCCACGGTGGAAAAAAAACCCCAAACTGAGTGTGATATTGTTGGGGGCATTGGACTGAAATTCAAACCTTTCTCCTGTATATGCTACTCTCCGGACCTGAATAATGCACTTACTATTTTGTCAGCTTTATCCAGGGAAGGTTCAGTTCACTGATAAGGCTGAAGCTGTGTTTGGGATCAGTATTGTTAACTAATACTCAGTAATAAGTTCCATGAGTTTGCCTGACACATCACAATCCTTCAGTCTTCCATCCAATGAAAACAAAACTTTGTTAAAATCAGCCTCACATCTGGCTTATATGTGCAGTTGGAATTCTTGGAAGAATATCCTTTCAGTCTGGCGTATGGACTCTTTGACACTGGACATACTTTCAGATGAAGTCTGTAGTGAGGAATTGTTTGACACAGTAACTCCTTTGCTAGTACTTTACCAAAGTTATTTTCAAATCCATCGGTATTCATCTCCATTCCTGTCACCATAGTTTAATATTAACATCATTGTTTGGGTGCAATGCTTTATGTAGAAAAAAATATTTTAGAACATTTTATTTCAAGCAGTTCTCATAGTTGGTCTTTCAGCTGTGTATGCTGAGGCGCTGTGTGGGAGAGGGTACGGAACTGGAAATACATGACCAGTTGTTACCAATTTGAAATATATTTTATTCCAACAAAATAAGCCTATAAGGCTTTATGCCTTCACCATGAGGTGAAGGTGTTTTGTAATTACACTAAAGGACTAAGCACTGAAAGTTCTGGCGTTTCCTCCTAAATCTTTTCTCTTTTCCAAGCAATACTGAACAATTAATTAGACAAAATTTATTTTTTTATTTATATGTAGCATTAATACTGCTTTCATTACTCTGACATATGAATTGATGAATGAGTATAGGGTTCTCAGAAATCCTTTAGTGGAAAAAGCTACTGAAAAGAGAGATATTAAATATCAGACATCTCCTTGTAGCCACTTAAAATACATAGATTCCTTTAGAAGCTAATTCTTACTCTAGAACCAGATTTTAATTGTACTACCTAGTGTCATAAAAATTAGCATTTTTAACTATCCTCTCATATCAGTTCTGTTGTTATTGTTGGAATGTGCATGATATTCTATACCTGCACTCCAAGCAATGGATTAGGCAACATAAATAGTTTTAATATACACAGTAAAGCTTTGTAGTGTGGTATCTTTTTCAAAGCAGATCAATTCTTGAACCAAGCCTGCCTGAAGAGCTTCTGTGTCATTCATCAGATAACTTTACTGCAAATGCAAAGTATTCCATACTTTAAAAAATGTATTTTTGGGTTTGTTTTCAGGACTGTCCTTCAGATGTCGGTGACTTCAGAGCTCAGCAGTGTTCGGCCTACAACGATGTCAAATACCAGGGACACTTTTACGAGTGGATCCCTGTGTATAATGATCCTGCTGCACCGTGTGCCCTGAAGTGTCAGGCTCTGGGAAAGAACTTGGTTGTGGAGCTTGCCCCAAAAGTGCTCGATGGCACTCGTTGTAATATTGAATCCTTGGATATGTGCATCAGTGGAATTTGCCAGGTATGTTCATGGTGTAAATCTAAATGGGGCCTTTGTTGTGAGGCGCTTTGCTCTTCAGCGGGCACTTTGGGATTTTTTTTTCATTTTATTTATCAGTTTAGATGTATCTGCAAGTGCTGCCAAATGGGTTGTAGATAACTTACCTTTCCAGGAAGACACAGAACTTCCTGACTGCCTTAGCCATGGATATTTTTCTATATAGATAAAAGGTCAATAAAATTCGTTCACTCTTCTATTTATGCGTGTAAAAATTAATGAACCTCATTATTGTAGCTACAGTATTCTAAACTTTAGTATATCCCTGAGGACATGATGAAATTGCAGAGCCTTCCATTTAATTTTATTCCTTTTCTGAGTCTCATATAATCTCTGTTAAGAAGAAAATTGGACGTTTTATGGGATCCAGCCTGGAATGGCAGGTGTGAGTGCATAGGTCTGTCTTGCTGTATGGGTGACTGTTGTGGTTGCATGAACTGATTGTTTGAATTTTTTACTGGCAAGCTACATTTCTAGATATATTTATTATTTATTAGAGTTATGCTATTGACTTTATACAGTTGGTGTAAAAGCAGAGAGTTATAATATTTGAGGCTTGCCAGCCTTGCCCATGTCTCATTAGCAAAGCAATATTGCAAACTTGTGTTATGAACAGAGCAGTTTATAGAGAATGGATATGTTATTGCAATTAGTTTTCTTTCTCTGCAAGTGGTTGTTGCTCTGTTAAATGTCTAAAATGTGTGTGACTCAAAAATGCAGGATATGGCCCAGTGAGAAAAATAGCTCCATTATAGAGGAAAATTTGACACATTTGGCAGAAGACTGGTGCATGGATTATAGTAACATTAATATATGATCTGGACCTTGCTGTGGGTTTTATATGACTTCTGTGCATGCTGCACTTCCAATGCCAGTCATGTCAACACACAGTGCATCTGCTGCCTCTGAAACAGAAGAATTCCTCACAGAGAGGCTGCATTTGTCAATTGTACTCCACAGTGGGATCCAGCAGTGTTTGTTATCCTCTATTTGAAATAGGATATACCTCTAGAAACTCTGGGAGCACTTGCCAAACAGTATAGTTCTTGTGCCATGTTCTTAGTGATGCTTCCTATCCTATTAAAAAGGCTTTCACCCATGGGTGTCCCAGCCTTTTCTAGGAGGTTCATCTACAGCAGCCTTTGCTGTCTGTGCCCCTTGCAGCCTGAGGCTGGATCTAAGGGAGCTCTGGGCTTTGCAAGGGCTTGTGCTCACAGTGCTCTGGGGTTGCCAGTATCTCCCACAGTGACTTCAAACACTTCCTGCCATCTTTCATACATGGCATACAATTCTCTTTGCCCAGGGTGGATCCAGTTTCCTGAAGAATATTTAAAAGGGCTGCTTCTGATGTTTCTTCTTAGCATTTTGTAGTACTCGTGTGTGTATATATGATATAAAATGCTTGGAAATGTAAATAATCCTTTTTTCTAGAATAAATGATTTAGTGGAGAAGAAATTCATCATTCCAGTAGCAGGAACTGGAACTCTTACACTGTTGATGAGAAGCAATTTCTTTTCTCCATCTCTCATTTTTATTTTTTTCATTCCTTCTTCTAATTTCACAAAAATATTTTTCAGCGTGAGGTAACAGCTTCAGAAAAAAACCCTGCAACAAACACGTTTAGAATGTGTCCTGTGCTGTGACTTATTCAATTTTTAAAATTTGTTGCTGAAACTCATAAACAGGTGTTTTCACTTTATTTTCTTGAAGTCACTGGCTATTCCTGAGGTAATCTTGCACAAATGAAAATTTCTGCTTTTTAAAGTATATATTTGATAGTTTAGTGTTGGATAATTTTACTGAAGTAAGAAAAAAATGAATGCAAATTCAATTAATTGAAATGAAGAGTCATTTAAATAACCTTTTCCTCCTTGCAAACTCTTTTGGGGGCAGTGTGAAAGGTTTCTTACTTGTGCAAGGTGCTGTGGGAGGTGAGGAACTTGCTCAGAAACCAGCAGAGAACTTTGTGCTACTCCTGTTTGAGCAGGAAAAGAAAACAAATGGACTTCTAATCTTTCCTAGAAAAACATGGTTATTTAGTCAACTGCCCTTAAGAGAGAGACAGCACAGTCGTGATTCTGCACAGTTGTTGCTGCAAGATCTGTCTGGTGGGTTCTGACATGGAATTGGCATAGCCAGCAAATTACCTGGCAAGTGTTTTTACAGTTAACTCATCTAATGAGCACATCACACTGCCGGTGTGGGTATCTTCACTTCTATGCCTGGGAGCACCAAAGACTTGCTGTAAGGAGAATGCTGTGGGTTTTCCTCATTCGTTGTCTCAAAGTTGACTCAACTTCCCCTCCTCCCCAGCATGATTTCACTTTCATCTGTGTTCTGGTTCCTGGTGAGGTAGGGCTGCATCACTAATTCTGCCTCTTGTTCAGACTCTCACCTTGGCAGCGTGTGGATTTACAAAGATGGTGAATTCTCGTTCTCCAGCTTCTGTTCTGATCCTTTGCACTTCCCTTATCAAGCAAATCAAGCTAAATAAGATCTATCAAAGAAAATTGTGAGATGACAAAGCTGCCCTCTGGATAGGAGGTGTGAAGCTTTAGAGAAAGTGAAATCTACAGATGGTTGAGCAGGGAAAAGTTTGCTGGGAAAGTTAGTAAGGTATTTTGGGGTTGCTTGAGGCTTAACTCAGTCAAATGATTTGATCATGTTTTAATTTGCTACTGCCCTGCTTCTGTAACCAACCCAAATATCCGGAGCCATTGTGTTAAATGGGGACAGGTCAAAACTCCATTGCCAGGAGTTTCACACTTCTGGTATTTTTTCTAGTCTCTGCACAACTCCCAAAACATTTTTTTCATGTAATGTGTTCCTGCTGTGCCCATCTGGGTGTGGGTGGAGACATTTAAAAACATCTGCATGTCAGACACATATGTGGGCAACATTTACCCAGTTACTCTGCCTGCTTTGGGGCCCTGCCTCTCCTCGGGTTTTGCTTTTAATTTGTGCAGATCTGCTTTTTTCTACCAGAATGCAGAATGGGGTGTTACTTGTGCCAGCACCTGAAATGGTTACAGTGATAATTTTCCTAATATGGAGTAATATGTTTGGACAACAAATACACGCATCACCCAAAAAATCTGGAGTCCTAAGGAGCAGCCTGAGTAGTTCTGTCCTAGGCTGTCACAATTAGGTCAAAGATGATGTAAATCCTGCAGTGAACTTTCCATTTAGTGTCAGCAAGTTGTTTGTGTTCCAAGAAAGGCAGACACTGCACTGTGCTCTGTAGCATATGGCATAAATTTAGCTGACATCAGAAAACATCCCACATGTCAAGTGCAGCGCCATCAACTTGTGCCATGCTAGTTCCCTTCTGTCACATGTCATCATATGGCGAGTAGGTATCACTCACCACCAAAGCACTCTCATGCTGGATGCAAATATCTGTCAGAGTTTTCATTGAAAACAGTTTCTGTAACCTTTTGGAAGGCTCTTGCACTTTTTTTTTAATAAGCTTTGTTAATGTTTTAAACTTAAAATTATAGGAGATTATTAATTTCTTCTGAATCTTGACTCCTTTTATCCTGAGAGTTGCTTTCTCAAACTGCTTGTTTTGTACTTTCTGTTTTGTTTCCTGTAGATACATTTTTTTGCCTGTAAATATGTTCAAGGACTGCCCAAGATGCACAGGAGATTTGGTGTGCAGAGACTTAGAAAGGAAAATTTCCTTTCCATCCCATGTTACTGCAGACATGTTTCTAACACATGTTACTCTGAGTAGTTAATTCTTGAATAGCTGTTAAAAAACCACTTTTTTTTCCAAAATTAATACTCAGAATTTTAAAAAAATAATTAAAATTTAGGAAAAAAAAAGTCTGTGTTGCCTTTTTCTCCTTTTTAGCCTTTGAGTGATTCATAGGAGGAATTGTTTTCGAGGTAGCTCCATGTCAAGCCAGCTGTTACACTAAACCTGGCATTCTTTCCTGGGTACCACTAATTAGCAAATGCACAAAGTACGTTTTGGAGCATGAAGGAACCCCGATGTAGATGCCTGTACTGTGTCTGCATGTTACTGCACCAGAGCTGGCGGGCTGGACCCTGTCCAGAAAGCCTGTGGGAGTTACTCATGGAGACCCAACAAAACTTTCTGGCTCTCAGAGCTACATATGAAAAACTTCATGTGACTGCACACGTGTGACACGGGCCGTAAAACTGGGAGTGGGGAGCTCCAGCTGCAGCTCAGCTGGGAGATGGTGGTGGCTCTCCAGAGGCCCCACTGGAGGATAAGTGAGGTAAGCAGGGACTGCCACATCCTACGTGACCTGCCAGCATCACCCTCCCTGGCCTCAGGGGTTGGTTTCTCATCTGATGGAAGCTCCTGGCACTGCCCAGGCCAGCAGATCATGGAGCAACCCTTCAAGGGCTGCACTTGCTCCCCTTTGAATGTCACTGCCACCTTGGTGTAGTGGTTTCTTTGCAATGACATTGTTGGCAACTCAGCGGTGTGCTTTTATAAATAAATAATAACAACAGGATACTCTCAGACACTGAAAAGGTCTTTTGGAATCACTTGTTTTTATTTTTTTTGCGGCTTCCCACTGCTGCTAGAAACTGGTGTTTCTTTTCAGGTCTTGTCTTATTCTCTCTCCTACTGTTTCTTGTGGAGAATGCTCTCTGTGGGGATTTCTCACTGTTTAAGTTTATCCTTTCTTGTCAGATGAGTAGTGGATTTTTTCTGATCTCCAGTTTCTTATCTATGCTTCTTTGGTCATAAGTGATTTTCTCTGCCAAGTTTTGTTTTGTTTTAGTGAGCTGAGTGCAAACGTGACTTTACTTCCCAGCCTAGCAAGGTCTTAAATCATGTGAGCAGTGATAGCAGGAAAACTCATGATTTGGGTGTCATCTTGAAGTAGAGCCTTAGTAACCTTCAAATTCCCCAGTGCTACCTTCACTAAGCAAGACAGATTTGGCTGGACCCAGTCAGGAAAGGAGCAAACTAATTTGATTTCATGTACTGATTTCTTTTGTGAAAGCGTTCTCACAAACAAGAAGCCCACTGGGAGTTTGTCCTATCCTCTGGTTGTGTGTATGTGTGATTTTTTTAAATGGAGACCATGTGGGAAAGGGCACTTGCTCCTACCGGGTGGTCCTATAATCTCTCAGCTCCTCCAGCATGTGACAGGTCCTGTAGTAAGAGTTAAAGGTTTTGGAAACACTTTGTTTTATTTGATGGAAGTGGATTTACAGAGTTGTGGAACACTCTTTAGCCTCTTGCCTTCAGATATAAAATGTCAGCAGAAATATGTGGAAAGTCTTTTTAGGAGCCCTTTAGTATGCAGTGAATTTTATGCACTGTATTTTTTATTTTCTGGGGTTTTTTTTATTGCTTTACATTCTTTTCCTCTGTGTGGATGGCTTGAGAATTTGAACATCATGGAGCGTCTCCTTGTGCCCATCATTCTGACTTATTTTACGCCTCCATTCGGAGGTTTTGACACACTTTGCCTTTACTGCCTGATTTCTTACCTGTGAGGAGCTGAAAATGCTTACACAGAGGAAGTTTTCCTCCACCCACCATGGCTGCTGCCAGTCCAGCTTGGCAGCTGGGACTGCATCTTTGTTTGCTGGGAGGAGATGGGCTGGGAGGTTTGCTGCTCATCCCCAGTACGTGCACAAGGTCCCTGAAGGGACTTTATTCTGTTAATTAGCACATGCTGAAGCCTGTGTCAGCTTGTCTGGGCTGCTACTGTCCTGTGCTGGTTTGATTCCAGAGATGTGAGAACCCGTGCCACAATCAGGCCTTTGTTAGCTCAGACAGAACTGAAGAGTTATGAGACAGGACCATGTGAGAAGAAAATCATGACTCAGACCAAGATAAATCCTCAGTGAGGATAAACCAGAGTTTGAAAGCGGTGCTTGAAAGCTAAGATTCCACACTACTTTTAAATGTAAATTAAAAGAAAGAGAGAAGTAACTTGCTTAATTGGAGGGATGTTCTGGTATCTCTCCCTCTGCTTGTCAGAATCAATTACTTGTGGATGATGAGCATGGGAAAGAGACAGTGGGAGCTTTTTTCTTTATGCTCTCTCTGGGGATGTATTTTATCTGTGTAGGAATAAAGTGCAGGCTGAAGCTATCACAGTGAAGGATGTGAGCACTGATTGCAAACTCAGTGAGTAGATGGGCTTTGAATGACAGCAAGGTTTTACAGCAAGGCAAAAGAGACATGGAAAATATTGACTAAGAGAGAGAAGGACTTTCACATGACAGTTTTTTTAATTCATGTTTTTCTTACCATGAATTCCCATAGCCGTATTTCAAATTAGTTATTTGTTGTGTGGAAACAGTCAGTCCTGACATCTGCCTGTGCTACACTCTGTGCTAAGACAAGTAGAGCAGGGGAAAATGCAGCAAACAGCTGACATTGGTGCAATGAGATCTGTGTGCTGTGATAGCACATGCAACTGTGCAATGAAATACAACCTTAATTTCTCTGAGTTTTGGATTTTGTGGTGCGTCTGTGTTTTTGGAAATAGAAATCCCTTTTCTCTGAGCAAGACCCAGAGGATTGTAATTTTCTCTTTTGAGTGATTCTAATAAACTGCAATAGAGATTTGTCTTTTTGAGCATGTAAGGGTTTTTCCACTGTTTTCTTCCTTTACTAGTAAATGCTGAAATAAAACCTGTCCTTTCTTAGTCGAGTCACAAGACTTGAAAAAGGCATTTTTGTCAGAAGTAATTCTGAGATTACCTTGTATTTTATGCAATGTTGATAACCTTTAGAAGTCTGTAGATGTTATTCCATTTTTGTCTTAGTTCTCATCTCTTGTGAGGCTGAAATAAATAATTTGGTTTATAGCAGCCCAAACACTGCAGTCCTGGTGGCTGGGCAGTGAGATCACTTCATTGGATATGATTGGTGTAACAGTCTACTTTCATACTGTATTTTGCAAATCCTGACAAATTTTAAAGGCAATGGAAACCCACCTGCACCTGGAACACAAAGTCTTTGCCACCCTTCAGCAGATCAGTGCTCCAACCAACACAGGATCCCCTTACTGTGGTACAGCTCCAACAGGTTTGCTGCTGGGGAATTTTAGAATAAAAACCACTGGACAACATGTACTGGGATAATTACAGGCTCTTCATCCCTTGAGGGAAAGGATCTCCTGTACAGTAACTTTATCACATTCTTGTGAAAAGTACAATCATCATCTCCATTTGTGCATTCTGCAGGGCAGATCCTTGCTCAGCAGAAATACAGCACTTCTTTGATATTTTAAGCATATTGGGCACTTCCCCATAAATGATTTGCTGAGTTTTCTGCTTCAGCTGAATGTCACTAAATGCCACCTGTAGGTTTCTGTTAAAATTCCCCTTGCAGGCTGTTCCTGGAGTACACATTTTGTGCATCCTTGGAAACAGCCAGGCCAGTGGAAGAACAGAAATGTACCCAGAGTAGCCTTCAGCTGGGTTTTCCTGAGCACTGGGGGCTTTGCTCAGCAGCTGTAGAAGGATGGTGATTATGTCATATTGAGATATTGTTGAATTGATTTTCTGTTTTCATTTTATTACACCAAATCCCATTAATACATGGCATTACACCCTGACACTGCCAGTCCCTCAAGTAAACATAGAACACTGCAAACCAGAAGCTTACCTAATCATTTTAATGGAATCACTGAAAAATGAGAGTCTGTATCAATAATAAATTTATTAGTCAAAGTAGAAAATGATTTAGTATTTAACAAATACATTGCTGAATATTTAAATGGCGTGTCTGCTAAAGAGTTTAGTCTAAGACACGGTAAATGGAAAAATAATGGCACTAGTGCAGCTTCAGTTTTAATGTTTCATAGAATTTATGTATCTGTCACAAATAAAAATAGCAGTGATTCATTCTTTTGTGGCCGCTTCTATTAGGAGAACTCAGTATATT
Organism: Orthonyx spaldingii; assembly: GCA_013397795.1. Classification (NCBI taxonomy): domain Eukaryota; kingdom Metazoa; phylum Chordata; class Aves; order Passeriformes; family Orthonychidae; genus Orthonyx; species Orthonyx spaldingii. The sequence goes on along the minus strand of VZTJ01005619.1, from coordinate 1,408,177 downwards.
TGTTTTTTCTGGCTATACCTGGATCTTTGGCTCCAGAGGACCCTAGAAGGGGGAAAGCCCATTTTGAAAGAGAAATATTACATATAATTATCTATATTGCTGTGTATGATTTCATACTTTTGATAGTAATAATGACACTTAACATTTACATGATGCTTGTTGTACACGGATGTCTGGTTTTGCTCATCTTTGAGATAAGTATTTTTATGTTATAAAGTGTAGGTATATCTTCAGCTTATTTATTTGAAGTATATAATCTTGAGTCATTGGCATTCCAGAAACATTTTTGAATAATTGAAAAGTAACATTTATATAATTGACAACTCAGTGCTGTAGAATGAGTTCCACAAAGAAAGTGGTGCTGTGCCTGTTTTGGGAGCACCTGCAGCTGGAGTGGCCAGCTGAGGTAGTGCCACGGTTCAGGAGGGTTAAAGAAAGGGTCTAACCAGCAAATGTTGAAATTTTAAAACTTGATCTGTATTGGGCTCTGCACTGGCAATTCTGGTCCATGTTTGTATTTATATTTATTAAGAGAAGTCTCTGAAATGGAGGAGGGAAGGGTGTGGGTGTGATTTGCCTTGTTTTTCACTTTGATGCTTTTTTACCATACTGGAATTTTAGTTAAAATTCTGTCAGCTTGCAGTCCTGTCCGTGTTCTTATCATACTTAATTATAAACATCTTAACAAAGGAAGATCTTTGAATTTAACAGATTATTCTTGGCCCTTCCCAAATGAAAATTAACATGCTACATTAATTTCTTTGTTTAAGTCCAGTTCCTCAGCTGAAACACTACTAATTGAATATGACCTAAAGAAACAGCTTTATATGAGCTTCTGAGTGATTTTTGGATTCATATTTGCAAAAATATTTGTAATGTTCCATAGTCACATTTAACATATTGACAGCGATTTCATTCTTCTCTTTCATCTGTGTTACTGTATTTTATAACCTGACCTTCTGCTCTTCCTTTGCCTTTCTGAACCTACATGAACTATTCTAAGCATGCTGCCAAGTATTTAACACCCTTCAGTATTGTCTTTCACAACAGCACTGCCGTGCTAAGGTTTGGTGAAACAGATGTAAGGGTTTGTTCACTGCTTAACCAGATGCTTTCTATCTGAGCTGCTTGTGAAAAAAGAATATAATTCTTTTTATATTTCTTTTTTTCATTCTTTGTAAGAACAGACAAATAATATATTCAGGTTCTGTCCAAAAATAGTAACGAATGGGGACCTGTTTCTGATAATAATTCTGCCACATCCATAGATAGCCCATCATGGAAAATTTTATAAATTCACGAAGTGCCCATTTCCTCAATGCTCTTTTAATATTACATTTCTGCTTATTTTTCATTTTGTTACATATTGGTGACTATTCTCCCTGCTGTCTGAGGAGCTCACTTACAACCTGGTCATTGCAATACCTGTATCGTTTTTTGGGATGATGATATTTATGGTTATGGATTTCTTAAAATCACAGGGTCCCAATCCTTTCATTACACAGTTTGTGTTATCACTTGTTTCATTTATTCAGCCTATGTTAAAATCACCTAATATTATTTCTGTCTATGCCCTAAAAGCCTGCAGATGTTTTCCCAGTCTGCCTGTAATATTTATAGCTGATCCCTTTGCTCTGTAAACAGCAAGCAATGTGGGGTAAATTAATCCTGCAAAATGCCTTAATCGTGAAAATCATCAGCCTCTCTGGCTGGCTGAGGTGGTGCATGAGCTGGGGAAGGCTGTTCCCATTTATCATTTTCGTGTCCTTGTTGCAGCTTTATTTGCAAATAACTAAATGTACTGTCTTCAAAATATTTCATCAAACACTATTTTTTCCAATAGTTACTGGCTAACATATGCATACCTTAGATTTGTAATACTTGGTGTCACAATGCCATATGTGTTTGAGACTCAGTTTCCAAAGCTATACTTAGAGCTTCCTCTTCTTTTGGTGAGAGATGTGGCTGATATTTCAGCTTATGTGAGAAATACCCGATCAAGGGTTTACAAATGGATAAAAAAGGCTGGCTCTAGACTCTCAGGTTTGAATATGCCCCATCCCAGTGTTTGCTCATTAAGATTCCTTCTTGAATTAGCTCTAAATTTGAGGCTTGTCCCTTAAAAATCTGTGGAATTTTCGGGTGCTTCATGTTAAACAAAATCTGGAATTCTGTGCTCTCTTCAGGTCGAAACTGTGATTAAATTTGAGGTTTTTTTCTAAATTGTGTTCCAGGATATCATTGCTTGATATTGATATTTGTTACAGTTGATGTAAACATAGTCTGGGAAGGAAATCTGCAGAGGGTGAATGCATCTAGCTGAACACACCGCCTTGGCTGTCAGGGGAGCTGTAAACCTTTTCCCACATCCAAGTCCCTTGCAGCTAGCACTCCTGTTTTATTTCTGTGGCATTTGTGCATTATTAAAAAATCAGCAGTAATACTATATGAAACAGTCCTCTAAAGTATGCTGCTGTGCTGATTATCTTTTTTCTTACATTCCATGTTGGACACAATACTGCCTTGTGTTTACACAGTTGTGTAATTTTTGTTACACGCAATGAGAGTTTGTTTTTATGGGGACTGTGTGTAAGAGCCCAGTCTGGATGTTTGTTATTGTCATGTTGGGCTCTAGTGGGCTGGTCTTGCTCAGTGCCCTCCTCCCACTAAAGACTTGCAGGATCCGTAGCCTACAAATATGCAAGATCTTAAACTAAGAAAAATAGCACTTTTTCACACAGGGTATCACAATGTGCAGCTTATTTTTTTTTCCTTTGAAATTCATTTATGAATTAATTGATGAGTGAATAAACAGTTTTTTAATACTTAGAAAAGGAGATTACAGTATGAAATGGAGGTGTATTCGAGACATCTGCGGAGAGATCACACTTGCAGTAATGCAATCTACCTCTCCATGTTCTAGTAGTATCTTTATGTGAATAAGGACAGGAGAATCAGTGGAGAGCAGTAACTACTTCAAAAGTCTTCCAAAGAGAAATAGAATCTCTCTCAGCCACCGGTATGGTCTCCATCATTGCACCACCTGTATGCTTCAGTAATTTTAGAAAATTCGTTCATGCAAAATTCCTGTCAACTGGGGATCTGCAGACCCCTTCCATGGATTGGAATGGAAAAGCACAGGAGTTTTCAAAGGTCAGAAAAGAAAGTCTGTTGTGGAGCAGGGAACTGAAAGAGTTGTCGATGTTGAGGCAAATGTGTTGAGCACTGTATTATTATATCCCATGAAATTTCATTTGCTTTCTGATTCACACAGTGGCCCAGTCAGTTTCTGTTTCTTAAATGGTGTTTTCATTCATTTCTCAATGTTAATTGTTATAAAATGGGAAGATAGGCTTGTTTATAGTAATTTGTTTACAACCTTTTCAGTTTTGTAATTTTCTGGGTGTCAATAATGAACCCAGAGCTAATGCTAAAAACAACTTCAAGTGGAAATATTTTAATCTGTAATCCAAGCCTAAATTATAGCAGAGTGTTCCCACGTGGCTTCTGTGTGGTAAATAAGCACCTGTTCTGAGATGGTCTGAGTCCACATGTGTGTTAATTTGCTTCGTTTTTACAGCTAAGTTTTTGTTAAAACTGAAATGATTTACTGTTAGTGTTAAGCAGCTTATTTCTGTTTAAAATTAATTCCTTGCTGGGCTTCGTAGGATTAAGATCCCCTTCAGTTGCAGGAATAAAATAATTTCCTGCTGCTAACGTAGGGTTCTCTGGTAAAACTGAAGCCCTTAGGAAGGCGATGCCTTCAGCGCAGCAGGTCTCAACTAAAGTACTGTAAAGTGTCCCTGTTCATGCCCTCCTCTGAAGGGAATTCAGGCTGTAGGGAATGGGGAAAATAAGGGAAAGGGGCAGAAGGGGGAGGTGGGACTGCTTTGTTTTCTTTTCCATAGATATGTGAAACGTTGCGACTGCATTTCTCCATGCTTGGCAGTGGATGTGTGTGATCTGTGAGTCTGTGTGTGTGTGTTAGCTCCGACTGCAAGACCCAGCCCTGCCTCTTACGTGTGGACTGGATCCTCACCTCTCCAAGGGGATCGTGTGTCAGTTTTGGCACAGCACAGATGCAGTGGATCTTGGCAGCTGAGACTGCCCCTTCCAAGCATTTTTATATAGGAAGAGGCGTGTGCTGGCCAGTTTCAGAATTCTAGCACTGCTTTTAACTGTGAGTTTCCAGAGGGTTTTCTATCCATTTGTCAGTTTGGATTTTCATTAAATATATACACCCATGACAAATTAGCTGCCCTTCTCAGGGTTATATGACTATAAGAGACATATAGGCTGCCTTGAGAAAACTTGGAGCTGGAGATCAGCTTTTTACCACGTTGCTCAGCATTTGGCACTCCGTGAAAAATTCTTCTCTGAAATGGTGAAGAGTAAGATAGCTGAGGCCAAATATTTATCTTCCATTCTGCAGGAAGTTGCTTTAAGTCAATTTTGTCCATTCTTTGTCTTACTATTCTCACTCCCATCCTTCTTGTGGAGTTGACTGATATGAAGAAAAAGAAAAACCTGGAAAAATGTTTTCATTACAATTTGGAGGGTTTTCAGTTGACATTTTTTTTAAAAATTGCTTTTTGAATTTTTGGCAGTGTTTAAGTTTGGGTGTTTTTATAATAATAGTTGGAAAGTTTTATAGAATGGGTCTTATATTCATAAACCAGAAAAAATCTAAAGGTGAGAAGTGAATCTTCCAAGTGTTTTTAAAAGCTGGTTAGCAAACGTGTATATAATTGACATTGATGTAAATGGCAAATAGATCTACACAAATGCCAGTTAAGTTCTGAATGGCCAAGACACTTGAATATTAGCACTGTCCTCAACTCCATGTCTATGAAGCTGAAGGCTGAGTGCCCTTTAAATTTTTAACTTGGATTATTTCATTGCATTTATCCTTTCTCAGACATAATTAAACAGGTGATGAAAAACAAATTGTAAATAACACAGTTATCCCTTGTGTTGGAAAGAATAATGCTCAATGGTATTCATTCACATAAGTAGTGGGAAATGAATTCATATATTTCCTATGCTTGAATAGCTTAATATAGCAGTTGTTGTGGTTCATCATTAAAATCATGGAAATGACAGTGTGCTTTTAAAATCCTAAATGGCAAGATATGCTTTGATAGAATGAGGCCAACTCATAAAATCAAAAGGATAACATAATAAATAAAATTCCAGAAACCTGAGCATGTCTACTACAGCTTTGCCCTCCTTCTAACTGTGGTGTTGATGTTGGCAGGCAGTGGGCTGTGATCGACAACTTGGGAGCAATGCCAAGGAAGACAACTGTGGAATCTGTGCAGGAGATGGCTCAACATGCAGGCTTGTGAGGGGACAAGCTAAGGCACATGTCTCACCAGAAAAAAGTAGGTTGCAAGTTGATCCTATGATAATTTGTCCTTCACTGTGTTTTCTGCTTGTATATCAGCATGCATATTGCAGTGACCTTTTAACTATATACTTGTTTGCAGTTTTACAAAGCTACTTATTCTAAAGTCTGTGCTAGATTAGTCTATTGAAATTCCACGAGGGATACCACACATTAGGGTAGAGCTAGGAAAGAATTTGAGATAGATATGCTTTCTTTTTTTTAATAGAGCTACTCAATTCATTCTATCAGGAATAACCATCAAGATGCATATCTTATTTTAGGGGGTATCCTTGTGTTGCAGTATATGTGAATCTGCAGCAATGTTTTTAAATCACGGAAACATCTTATAGATGGTTTTATGGAAATAGTGGCTTGTGCTTGAAGTACCTGGTTTTCAAATTAACTTGGATTTTTTTTTAAATTTTTTTTTTTTTGTGGTGTCTGAAGACAGTTGAACTTCAGGAGCAAGTTACTACTTGTATGGTACAAAAAGCACAAAGTGAAAGGGACTAATACTTCCATCTCTTTTTTGTGTGTTTGGCTCAAACTTCACCATTCTTTCTTAAAATAGTTAACATCTTACTGGGAGCAGCTCTGTATGTCTCAGTAGTACTGAAAACATGAAATATAAAAGAAGAAGGGTATTGGAATTAGACCCTTTCCTGGACTCTGAAGAGTCTGGCTATTTTGATATGCAGGCAAGGTTTGTCACACAGCGAGTCCCCTCTGACACTGGTGCTCTCCAGCCTCACAGATGATGCTCCCTGGAATCTCACAGCATATGTCCCATGTGTTTATCATATGAATAGTTGCCTTACATAATTTTTTCTTTTTCTGAACTCATAGTGTGTATTTGTCACGAGCATTTGTCACATGGGGATGGGACCTCTGGGGTTAGATACCTTCCTGCAAAACCACCAGATAGAAGGGTGTTCTTAAAGGCAGTGCTCAAAGTTCAAATGCAACCAGGTTTTCTTTTTAATGGATGAAACACCTGCCTCTGACAGCTGCATGTATTTTAATACTGTTGTATTTCAGCCTGCGAATACTTCACTTGTGCCCTGATTCTGAAAAAGCTTTGTGTATTGAATCATGCTAAAATCTTACTGCAGTATATGTAACTATTCCCGTGGGTTTTTTAATGCTACTGTTTGCAGTATGCTTCAGTTTGGATGTAACTTGGAGTAGTTTATTTGTTATCTCAATGCTTGTTGCTCTGCAGTGGGATGTCTTGCACTGCCCTGCAAGGGTGTTGGGTACCACTGTGCAGGTAAATAATTTCTATAAATCAGTACACATGTATAGCAAAGACAATCTAAATTAAAAAGCGACTGGTTTTGTGGCAGCAACTTTTAAAGTCACAGGATAATTTTGCACAAGTCGAAGAGCCTTTTTTACATATTAGATGGTCTATCAGTGTTAGCCTTTGCCATGCCTTGGCTAGAGGGCTTTTTTATCAATGGGAGAGTGTAGTTCAGTAATTCATAAAATTTTTCATCCTGAAAGACTGAGAAAATGTCTTGAATGTTTACAATGAGATGAAAAAGTGTTTTCATGGAGGGCCACTTTTTGCTAATTTGCCATATCAAATGCTCAGAGCTTCTGGTCAACACAGAGCAAGCACTTGTAAAGCAAATATTTTTGTACTGTCTCCAAGCTGTATTTGTTTCGTGTCTATATATAGAGAGATACAGATATATATGTACAAAATAACTCTTTCCCTTTCTGACATGAAGGTCAGCTGGAATTGAAAGGAAATGTGTTGTCCATTCCAGTTTTACAGCAACAGAGATTCTCCTTGAGAAGGATGATTCCTGGGGACACCATAGCTACTTCTAAGGCAACCCAAAACAAACTTGTTGGATTGGTGACTCTGGTTGGATAGTTCATGATAAGTAAAATAAAAAGTTTCACATTTAATTGCTGCTTAGGATGGAAGTACAGTAAAGACAATGTGGTAAAAGGGATCTGGTTTTGAAACTGTCATTTTGTGACAGAAAATATTAATTTCACTTGTGATATTCTGGCTCAGGTGAGAGCTGACTACAGCTGACATCACTTGGTGGAAGGTGTCCCATTGCCTTGAAGGTTATGAAGCATACCCATGGTTCATTGTTTCCTCTGTCATAATTCAGTGGCTCTTTAGGAGTCCTTTAAAATTTAAGACCAAGAGAACTATTCTGAGGAAAAATGTCAGTTTTGCCAAGTTTTGGGTTTATCTTGCACTGCAGTAGGCTGGATGATATGAATGAATTACCGTTGGCATAAGCAAAATAGTACACATGCTACTAAATTCAGAACTTGATGTTTTTCTTGGTATTGTGATGGTGCCAAAATCTTTTTTGGGTCAAGTTGTTCAACACTTCAATGAGTTCCATATAATCATCCTGTATGTGAATGAAACGTGGAAATAAAGCCATCCTTTCTTTGTGGTGAAATATCAGTGAAGGGAGGCACATTATCTTCCAAAGAGTCATTTGGAAGCTTTCAGAACTAGTGTTGAGAAAATATCGACACATGACAGACATGTATTTAAGAGGGAGCTTAAGGCTGTGAGCAGGATGTAAATTTTGCTGTTCAATGAAGCAAATTAAAGAACTGGAAGGAAAGCAAGAGCCAAAGATTTTAGTATAAAAAAGAGGCATAACGGAAAATAAAAGTGCTTGGTTATCTTAGTCTTTATTTTAAACCAAAGAAATTTAGGCATTGATAGCAAATGATTTCTCATAAAGGACTAATTTTGTTTTATTATATTTTTTTATATGTTTTTACATTAAATTAATGTCTTTGATCAGAAAGTTAAACAGCACTGAAAGGGAGCTTACTGTTTCACAAATATGAAATGAGCGGTCATTTCAAAAGTTCTTTATTTTTTCCACTAACACTTAATTGCCTTTGAAAGACAAAGCAAGTTAAACTTCTGTCAGCAAGCTAGATTCTAACATTCTGGTAAAATGATTAAAGGTTTGACTAATGACATTCAAACAAAAAGTGCAATAGGTTGTAAAATGTACCATCCCATTGGGAAATGAGATATCACGGGCGTGATGTTTCTAGTACTACATGCATGGAACTCCCATTAACTCCACTGCACTTTGTGCTCATGGAAAAACTGTGGGATTGGGCCCTTATATCTCCTTTCTGCACCATTGTTAGTGGAAAGTGTTCTGGTTCTGATACCAACAAAGAAGAAAAGATGCTGGTTCAATGGGGCGTGAAGCTGAAGGCACAGACTTGTCCTAATGTGGTTTTATTTGATTCCCAAACTGCAAGATACTTGCAAGTTTTACCTTTCTAACGTTTTGCTAAAAAACTTCTTATAAAAGCTTCCACTGGCAATGGCTTTGTAACTGTTTGAATTTCCTTTTGCCATGTGCTTTATTTCCTCTGGCACTTGTGTAATATACCATTGGTCACTTTTTCTCACATGTTTGTATGTCATCGTCCCCAAGCATGCTTAACCAAAAACCCAATTTCACTTTGGTCATTTATCTAAACAGAGGCCTTTGGCACAGCTCCCTCTTCTGTGTCATCAGCCAGCTCAACTTTGTGACAACTTCCTGCCTCACATCTTTTTCCCTCTTTGAAATCAATATGCATGGAGCTAGCAATGCCAATTGTCAAGGTTGCCTGATACTTACTTTATACGAAGGACTATTGGCCAAAGTTCGACAGTTGTGTCAGAAACTTCACATGCCAGGTGCTATGTGTTTTGGAGAAAATTCAGCCAAAACAAGTCAGCATATTCCAAGGACACAGAGGAGAAAAACATGTTGTTTCCCACTGTCAAAACATTCTTGAAACCTTTTCTTTAATAGGTCTTAACATCCCCCCATTGTTGGACATGATCACAGATCAGGGATTTGAAATTTGGCAGGCAATGGTCTTCTGGTCATGGATAAGTCTTTTGCAATGTCTGTGAACATCAACACATATTTTACTGCAATGTTTACAAAAAACCCCAATCTTTTCCTTCAGTTTCTGTGGAATCTTCTTGGATGTTAAGCTGAAATTTCTGAAAACTTATCCTTTTAAGTGTTCTCTAGCTTGTTACAAGTCCTAAGTGCAAACAGATCATATGAGTGCAGCCTCATTAGAATATGTTAACATGTTGCTCTTCCAGAAACAAGCTATTAAAATTTTTCCTTGAGGTTGCTCTTGCTTTCTACTTTACTGCAGTGTGGAACAGGTGCCACGGGATGAACTCTGTGATGCCTCCTGCCTCACATTCAGGCATTCAGAAGAGATTTTGTGAAGAGCTTCCAATCTCCTGAGCTTCAGACTTACGACTGGGAGTGATGAGATTACATGAGGAGAGGGAAAGATGAGATGAGCTGAACAGAAATATTTGACGTTAGTTCATACAGTGAAGGAAAGGCAGAGATGAGAAGGTGGGCGGAGGATGTAGGACTGGCTGTACAGACACACTGAGTCAAGGGAAAGAGGAAGAGAAGACGACTGAGATTAGATAAGGAATCTGGGTGGGAGATGGAGTCAAAAACACTTGGAGAGGAAGGGGAAAAATCAACCGTGTGTAGATCCAGAGGAAGGAATTGGGACTGGCTTGGCAGGAGAACTGTGTGAGGAGGGATGGAATGCCAATGCATTAGCATTTCAGTATGGATAAGGAGCGTGTTTTTTGTAGCAAATTTCATCATGACCCTAACACACTGTTCATCAGTTCACATCACAGAGTGGTCTTGGGGAGCATGAATTGGAATTTTTTGGATGATGATAAACCAGAAGATGTGTCCCAGAAAAGCACCTGTTGTTCTCCAGCAGCTACGGAATATACAGTCCATGGGATCACGCTAGGACTAGTCCCAGTGAGGCACCTGCAGTTTTGTAGTGTGGATGCTGGGTCTTCAGCACCAACTATTTCAGTCTAGACATCCCTTTAGTTTGATTGGCTTACTTGGGGCTGTTATAGATAACACGAAGCCTCCTTTACTTTCCTGGTCTCTTTTGTCTTGAAAAAATTTCTTTGTAGGAACATTGGCTATTTCATTACTTATTTTGCACTACATTTCCTTAAGATTCATTCTCTCAAGGGGCTGCTTACTGTTTGTCTTTGTATGTTTTCTCCAGTGCATGTATTTGACTTTGCCCAGATTGCTTTCATTAGGCAGGTCAGCACAAAGCCCAGCAGCAGTGTCTTCTGAAGTTATGCCTGATGCCAGAGTGGATGAGGGAAGCCACTGCAATAAGATTACAAACATTTTGAGATTTTTTAGTTCCTGTGTGCTGTAGTTGTTCCTGGACTATTGTTTGTACTTTGCGAGCACAAAGGTCTTCGATCAGAACCGGGGAACCAGCAAATAAGTTCTGAGCAAATACATAGAAAGAAACATTTTTTATAGACCTGAAATAAACCCTCTGGCCTGCTATAAGAGGAGAGAGGAAAAACTCCCAACTGGCCCATATGTGAAACAGTAAATGGGTCCACCATGGCCCACATGGAAAAATAAATAAAACCTGCTGAATTGGATTGAGTGTAGGAATGTGGCTCCTTTATTTTGATCCTGGGGATTAGCTCCCAGTCTTACCATAGCAGGGAGTCTGATCTTGCTCTCATTGAGATCCAAAATCTAAATCCACATTAACACCATAGAAACAGGATCAAACCTTGCCATCTAAAGTAAAAGCAATCCGGGAGCTTAATCAGCAAGTGCTGTGTGTAGTGTGTGCACACATTTGCTGAGAGAGTCCCTGGGTAGGAGTGGGGGGAGATGACTCACGGGCTGTTGGGAATCCCTGTCCTGGAAGCAGTGTTAGAGTAGAGAGACAACATCTCACCTGTTTCTCAGTTTTTAAAGTGAGCTTTAATCTGAGCTCAGATGTTAGAGTCTAGTGTTTCTGCATGTTGCAGATGATTTTGGGCTAATTTGTTTTCAGCTTTAGACAAAGGTCAGCAATTAACTTTCAAAGAGGCAGAAATACTACAGGTGGGGAAAAAAAGGTAACTGAAAATTCTCAGTATAGATTTCAGGGTAGCAATTTCCCCTTTTGTTTTCATAAGAGTTCACTGCTTTTAGCAGTGTGGACCCTACTGATTTAATGGGAAATGTACAGCATAGCCATTTTAAATGGGTTTGCAGAGCTTTGTGTTTCTTTAAGAATATGAATTACATTCAGCTGAGAACCGGAGACCTTTGGAATATATAGTTTTGGAGCCAGACCTGGACAAGCATCACTATTGTTTTTAAGCTGTCCTTAGGAGAAGGAGGAGTCCCTTATGGTCAATTCTGTCCCGTTTCTTCCAAATCCCCATCTCTGTTCAAAAGTCCAAAAATCTCACTTTTTTTTTTTTTTTTCCTATAATTTACTTCATCTCAAAGAAAGACTGCCCTAGGTCATAATTATCTCAGTCAGGTTACAAAACTCTCCTGCTGTCAGACTTCGTGACAGGTCTGTGGGCTGCAGAGGTTGACTGCTGCCGTGGCGGTGAGCTTAGTCATCTCTAAGGCAAATAAAACACTTTCTGGTAATATTGTCTCTGCCGCAGAGAAACACCAAATTTAGCACCCCCATGAGACTTTCGGACCATATCAGAGAGTGCTTCGGTGAGGGTGGAATGTCTGTAGTACTGCTAAAGGAATGTGAGGCATCCTGCAAAGGGATCAGCCGGGTCTGCCGGGGCGAGCGGAGCTGCCTGTGGGGAGGCGCAGGAAGCGCAGCAGGACGGCCCTGGTGGTTCTCCAGAGGAGCAGCCCTGCACATCTGTGCACATCTGCACACCCGGGCTGTGGCCCTGCGGCACGGACGGCCCTCGGCTCCACCTCAGAACAGCAGTTCGTGCGTTCTGAACCGCTCATAATCCCACTTTTATTCGAGGTTTTGTGCTGTGACTGATCGTTGGTTGTTATCAGGATGGGATTCAATTCCCGACCAAGTCAGGACAGATGGGCCCCTCAAACCTGCTGTCCCTCAAGTACTGTCGAGCACATGTGAATTCAGCAGTTATTTCCTTACTTTAAAGATATACACACCCACTACCTCCTGGCTATCTTTAGCAATTCCTCTGATGAAAAACCAAGATGCAAAAAGATATTAAGTGGTTTAGTAGTTAATGTTTTTTCCAGGACTCCTTAGTTGTATTATTGTTTTACTGTAGTATTTTTCACTCTGGTGGAATACCCAAGTATGAAATTAATAAAGCTCATATTTTATTACATCCAAAATAAATTGTTATATTTAAATGTCCTTCCTAGAAATTGACGATATAAAAACTGTAACATAAGAAGGTGTTTATTTCAGAAAAAATAATTGCAGTATTTGCTTGAAGTATTCTGAACATTTGGCAGGAAATCATACTTATGCTAAGGAGATGTAAACCAGAAGCTGATAATTTAGCATCTACTATAAAGGGGTCTGGTTTAAAGTGGAAAGAAACATTTTTCAACTATTTTTTAGTTAAAACTAAACTCAGCTATTCTTCCTCTAAATATTCTATGAGTAATTCTGGAGCCAGTGTATCGCTGACCTGCAGCACACACTACTTTTTGAATCTGCACAAAGGAACTTCCTCTGCACCAGCCACTCAAGTTACATCAGTGCTATCACCAAACAGAGCATCTTGTGCAGGGGGGACCTGCAGGGCTCATGTGGCAGGTCCTGCCTTACAGAAGATGTACAGGTGGGCCATGATGGAAATTGACATTGACAGTTTCCTCCTTGGATGCTTCTCTCTCCCTTTTGTGGATATCCCTGTGGATACCCTTTCCTGTGAGCGTTGCTTTTGTTGCTGTGAGGGTCTCCAGTCTGTTGATTTGACTGGTAACTCAGTTTGCTCAGGCAAATCACAGATTTCCTACATCTGAAATGAAAAGCAATAACTTTCTGCCTTTGTAAAATGCACTGAAGTAAGTGTGTTGCACATTTATATATGTATTTCAGGCAGCCAAAAGCTGCTTTGTATTGACATGTCCTGTTGGGGGCTGGTTTGGTTTATAGTTCATTTTAAATTCAGCCTCTTACTGGAAGAAATGATCTTATATGGTAAGTTAGATGCAGACACTGTTATAACATATACCTTAGAGCTACTATATATTTGCTCTTAACTGGTCTGTAATTGGTTAAGGGTTAGTGTTAAGTAGATGATTTATTTCCTGTAAGTCCTGCCACTTATTAAAGTTGTGACCTGCAGCAGGAAATGAGGTGTGGGCAAAATGAGACTGAACAGCTGCAGATTTTTGTAAGGGGGAAGGACTACTTAGCAGATTCCTTATGTCAATTCAGTGATTAGGAAATAAAACTAGGACAACAGAGTGTAAATATGTTCCTAATACACTACTGACATTTCAGTTGTCATTGTTAATAGCAAATTATTTTCCAAGAGCAAGCAAGATTTACAGGCCCATTTGTAGGTCTTAATAGCTGCATAACATAGCAAACAGAGTCAGCACACTGTTCTTAATAAAATTTTATTTTTAATAGAAAAATTGTGAAAGCTGTGCAATATTTTCTTAGACACATTTGACAGTTTTCAGTCTAATTATGTGATGTACAAATTCCCTGTTGAAAGATAACTTCTAAAACAATTGTTGAATTTTCCTAGGGGAGGAAACCGTGATTGCTGTACCACATGGGAGTCGCAGTGTGAGAATTACCCTGAAAGGACCAGCACACCTTGGTATGACTGAGCTGTTTTATGAATTTATGTGTAGGCAGAAGATAAAAACAGAACCTTGTATCTGAACTCATCCAAACGTTGGTAATATGGGTAAGATCATGACCTCAATACCCTGATTCCTCTTCCCATCTTTAATATCCAGCCTGGAGATAGTCCTAGAGAACACTGGAAAGTCTACTTGGTAGAAAGAAATAGAATACATAGTGGTGGTTTCAATTCCTTCTGTTTAAACCCATATAAGGTGTCTCAAATACAGTACACTCTTAAGCAACATGGGAAAAAAAAACTTCCAGAGGATTATGTGTGGAATCAATAATCCTTGCATAACTCAGCACCAGATTGCTGTTGAAGTCTCTGACAAGTGATCTAGGTACAAACGAAAGTAGGGTGAACAACTACAGAAGTCCTGTCTCCTTGTAATTCTTTTGGTCATTGCATGCTGCCAATGAGAAACAGTTTGCTGTTCTTTCAGACTTCTGAATCCCAATATTTTCTTATAAGGCTGATGGCAGTATTCGTGGCAATTTCTTTATCCATAGGCCTAGTTTGCAAGGACAATTAATCGTTTCAATTGTAAGTGGTGCTGCCATACCAAGCAATGAAATAAACTATTCATTTAACTTTGAACAATTTTTTATTTGTAGAAGTGGCAGATGTAGTCTGGATCATAGAAATAAAAAGAACTTCAGCTCTGAGATACATAAACAGAAGCCAAAAATACATTTTATTTGAAAATTGCTCATCAGTTTATTTGCTTTCCAAAATTTATTGTCCCGTTCTTTCAAAGAAAAAAAAATTAAATAAAACTCCCACTTCAGAACAGCTCCAGAGTGACAGTGACTTCTAGATATACCACTGATATAAAAAATATACAAACCTGAACTTTTATTGAAATAAATAATATTCCTTTAAAACTATTGCAGGGGATGTGTGAAGGAGTGATCCTGACCAGTTCAGGTCAGGACTCTTGGACTTTCTTAAGTAGTTCTGCAGAAGGAAGTTGTTGTTTCAGCTTTGTATGAGGAAAAAGTACTAGATTGAGTGGCTCCTAGGGGATTTCTGGAAAGCTCCTGAGGAATGCAGTAGCAACTGAGTAACTAAGTACAGAGTGCTCCTGGCTGCCTACCCAGGGTGGTTCAGTAAAGAAGCTGTGGCTTGGCATTACCTTTGTTAGTTTGCTCTCTAGCTGGATGAGAATTGTGAAATGTTCCTTTAACCACTTCCACCAGCACATCTGTTTGCAAATCTGTGAGGATTTAGACATTTTTAACCTAAAGTTAAACTTGCAGAGGTGAAAAACAACTGAGAGCTGTTGTGGGGAGAGAGGTGGCAGTCGCTTCTGGCTCCATAGCCAGGTGTCCAAGAACCAATGCTCCAGAGGTGCTTCTCCACCTTCCCACTGAATGTGTTCGTGGGGGTTTGTCACTTAACAGAAGATACCAAATGATCCTTTGGCTGGACCACACTTCATTGACTTCAGTGTGGGTGTGCTGGTATAATTAAAGGCAGAATTTAAAAAATAATCACCTATAATGACAGGTTCCATTTGTCAGAGAAGTTTTTCCTGGCTTGCAAGGAGTTGAATTTAACAGGTGAAGCAGGGACTACTTATTGTTAAAATTTTATACTGCCTCCTGTTGCCAGTATATCTTTGTCCTTCAAGTAGAGTCAGCAGCAACAGCAAAAACTTGAAGAGCACTATGGAGTGTCTGGCACTTTTCCCTTTATCTTGTGTTCAGTGGTGCTTCATCCTGGCTTTATGATCTGGTCTCGTTCCAGGAAAGCACAGCTGCTGGACTAATCAAAAATGGAAATGTGGTTGGAGATGTAGCACATAACAGATTTGAAACAAATGCTCTGAGCATTGTTTTGCAACCAGCAGTTAGTATTTGGGTAAGGACTGCATTTCTTTGTAGCTGGTTAGAATAAGTACCTTGTTTGTGTCTCTGGGCACTTTAAGACAGGTAACAGATTCATCAGAGAGCCAAGATGCTACTTTAGGTTTTTAACAAATAGGGTCCCCCTGTACTTCTGCCTGCTTGGGTTTGGTGAAAGATTTGGTGGAAAATAACCAAGTAATTAGCACAAAAATAGGTCTGAATAAAATGTTTCATTGGTTTGGTTTTGTTTTTGATTTGTACTGTATCATGGCTTTTCTAGTAGTTGTTTTAAGAGCATTAGAATCAGAAGAGAGACTGAAACTTCCCTGAAATTAATCCTCAAGCAGAAGAAGCAGGAAAACCAGAAGCTAATATTTTTACAAGTGGCTAATGCTAGATAACTGAGTTCGTGAACTTAGGGAGGTTAAATGTTACTAAAAGGAACTTTTTTCTTCTTGTCAATTTTTTCTCTGTTCACAGTGATTTGCATTAGGTGACAGCATTTAGCTGTGGGTTTGTGCACTGCTCTGTCTTTTACAGATGCTCAGAGCAGCCCAGTGTTGCTTGTTGCTCATATTATGAGAAGAATGCCTGTTTTGTATTGTGCTGCCTACAAATGAATCACAGGAAAGAAACAGCTTTTGGGCAGCAGCATGACTTGCTCTTTATTGCACTGGGAGCAGGAGCTGTTTCCCTGGGAATTCTTCCATGGATCTCTCTCCACAGTGAGGAACCTGCAGTGGGTTCCCTGTGCTGCACTGCCCTGCTCCTTCCTGCCACCAAAAGCATGGGAGGCTTTAGCCATGGGGTTTCTATCCACAGCTGGGCAAGGCATTTTCCATTTTTGTCAAGGTAAGGGAAGTAGCAAAACACTTAGAGGTCTTTGGCACCAGCGGTTTTCCTGTTAGGCACAGAAACAGGTGAGCACTCAAGAGAATTCTCTGTCCATGGGACTCTTTACATCTGGAGTCTCAAGGAAATGATTTAGGATGGGGAAGCTTACTCCTGAAGACGAACTTCCCATGTCTTTAGGATAACAGGACCCTGCAGAACAAATAAATATTTGGTGAATTCTTTTCTAAACCTTGTCATGAAACCTGTTGATCAAACCTTAGTTCTCAGTTGCTGCTCTGAAATCAATAAACAAACAGTTTTTGAGGGAGGAATTGCTCCTTAATAAGCATCATTATGTTATATACATGTTAAACACACTGAAGGCTTGGTTTCACTCTGTTTTAGAAGCCTGTGATGATAAGCACTCGATGCTACTGAGCAGGAATGTATTGCATCAGAGGTTATCCATTGTGCTGTGGAATAGCTCCTCATCTCCCTGAGTGACACACTCCTGGGGAAATCTGAGCAGCTGTTCTGAGCTGCAGTGGTGTGACCTCCAGAGATACAGGCCATGGCTCTGTAGCTGGACCTTGCAAATAAACACATCATTTGCTTCCAAATCTAGTGTAGCTCTAATGTAAATGTATGTCAGCTCTCAGGGAGTTACTGTGTCACTGGTTGCTGGACAATATTCTTTGTTTCCACTTAGAAAAACATAAAAAAAATTATTTTATTAAGAAAATTAGTAAAAAGACTGCTCAGAAATGCTGCTCAGGTTACCAAATAAGCATTTTCATCACCTTTTTGCACCAGCTGGATGCCTTGCCTTGTAATCTTAAATGCTAGTTTCAATAGGATCCTGTACTCCTGAGGATCTGACTAAATTTATTTCGAGTTGGAAGTATTTGAGATTTGATTTTGCACTTCTTTACCAAAATGACACAATAATAGGCACCATGCATTATCACTGACTGTTCAGCAGTGTAAGTTTGGGATCAAGGCTTGCAGAAGTTTAATCCAAGAATGCTGAGTTCTGTATATTTTAAAGGGTTATTTTGTAATGTAGTCAGGAAGAAAACTTACATAAAAGTGACAAACAGAAATATGTACTAATCATCTAAATACTTGGGGCTTTTTCTGGTATTAATTTATATCTCTTTGTTACTAATGGAAATGTGTTGGACAGTGGGGCACATTGATTCCCAGAGATTTCTGTTTTCTCTTTGACAAAGTGCATTTGATTCACCACTAGATTCATACCCTGTGATTAACATAAAGTCATTTCCTAGAAAAAAATCCTTCCTGAAACTTCCTTCCAGCCATGTATGTGATCTTTGTTATACCCATGAGCACAGTGGAACCTAATGCTTAGAAGCTTGGGGGAGAATGTTGGTACATTTTCAAGGAATTTAATTAATTCTTATAATTTCTCTATTCTCTTTGTTGGGGGTGCTCCAGAATGCATGTTTATTTAAAAAATATGAAGGAAGAAAACAGTAACGATGGATTGCAGCATTCAGAGTATGTTTTCAGTGCAGGTAAAACCAGATGCTTTTAACTTAAATAGTCTAGCCTGACTTAGGTGACTTTGTTTAAAGTACCAAAAAAGGCAAGGTAGTGGGAGAAAGAGGGTATTTATAGCTCATCAAAAGATTCCTTTTAGCTTGCCTTGAGCTCATCTGAGATTCATGCTCTTCGCAGGCAGCGATCTGGTAGATTGTAACCAGACCAGTGTATTTCCAGTCATGCATCTTGCTGTGCCTCTGCGCTGGATTGCACAGAGCCCAGAATTCTTCCTTCGTTATGAATATCTTCCTTTAGCTTTGTCCACTTACAGTTCAGTCAGTTTGCTGGAAGTGATTTAATCCTAAAATGCTTCATCTGTCTTCTGGAGGTTGTGGGCTGTTAGTTTAATCTGTTTCCAAGGAGTGAAGAACAATTCAGAAAGGGTTTTCATCACCACCTGTTCTGGGAAAGGGCCCTCCCTCCCCCGGCGCTGCTGCAGCCGCCCAACTCCTGGCTCTGCTTTTTCCTCACATGGGAAATGCTCAGAGTCGAGTTAATGACCTTGGTACAGTGATACAGGTATTGAGGTGACTGTCAGGTGGGTTTGGCACCATTCAGGCTTCTCTGGAGACTGATTGCTCAGATTGCTTGGCTTTTGAGTTGCATGGAAGTATGACGTATCTTTCTGTGTATTGATTCTATCAGCTTTGAGTTTCTTTCAGCTTTTGCTGCTCAATCTATTGCTTATTCCAAGTGTGACAGAGCACTTGGTGTAGGAAAAGCTGTCTCAGAAGTGCTTCTGGTATGAAAGAATAGTGTGTTCAGACAGATATTCCTGTGTTGACTTGTCTTGTAATTATCCATCAGCCTATAATCTGAAGCAGTTAATATTCTCACAGGTACTCTGGGTGTGGTTTTAATGCACATATACAGCTGGTACTTGCAAAGCAAAGCTGTAAACAATGCTTTCTGACTTTCTTGAAAACAAACAAAAAAACCTGTTGAAGTTTACTGATTGCATGTTTCTTTAGTTATAGAGTCAAAAACACTACAAGGAGAAAAGGGAGAGCACAGCTTCAATGCTCCTGGAACATTTGTCATTGAAAACACAACTGTTGAATTTCAGAAGAGCACAGACAGGGAAATCGTAAAGATCCAGGGACCTCTTGGAGCAGATTTCATTATCAAGGTGGGGTGTGTGTGTACAAATCTACAAAGTTATTGCAAGTGCATGCAACAGAGTGGTGGCTGTCCATCAGGTTGTAGAAATACAACAAAATCTTTTAGCCAGCAAGTAAGAAATCCTAATGACAGTCCAGAGATCATTTATGCTAAGAAAATCCAAACAAATTAAAATGTTACGAGATTAATGTCTTTCCTGTGGTGGGAAGTACTACAGGATCTTAAATGGTAAAAATGGCCAGGATTTTTGTTTTAAATGTTGCTGGAAGAGTAACAGCGTGACGCTGTGCAGTGGATTGAGCTAATCCGATTGCAGACTGCCACCTACTGAACCTGAGCACTGCTTCAGCAGCACCCTACAATCTCCCTCAGACATTGCTGACCCAGCCACTGACCATTTCTAACTCTTTAACATTTCTTTTCTACCCAGAACACGTGCCAATGGCTTGCATCACACATTAAGTTGTTTATATGTAGAAACATATCAATATTTGGCTGGCAAGGGAAGACAGCCATGCAGTTTGCCACTGGAAATGACAGATGTTGCAATATTACCACACCACTTGATCTGTCACATTGTAGAAATAGAATTTCAGTTTTCCCTTTGCATCTCCAGTACCATGTGCAGTCGGACTTGCCCGACTATGAATCAGTGTGCTTGGATCACTTATAGACTTCTCTCTGCAGCAAATTTTAACAGTTTTGCTAACAAAGAGATAAACCAAAAGAACACAAGTAGGAACTTTGCTATTCAAGGATAGATAATCAAATAGTCACATTAATACCTTGAATAATTTGAAAAAGCAACAGTCAAATGTTTGACTATTGGGAACTTTTAAATTTAATGGCTACTCTAAACTTTCTAGAGGTTTTATGTCTGTTATCCTCTTGCTCTGCACTGCTATTATGTATGAACTGTGTTTTGAAATGGCATGAACAGTTGAGTACAGTGTACACCTGTGTTGTAATGGAAATTTCTTCAGACCAGGTACTCTGGATCAAAAGAGAGTGTGGTTCAGTTCTTCTTCTATCAACCCATCAGTCATCAGTGGAGACAAACAGAGTTCTTCCCCTGCACAGTGACATGTGGAGGAGGTAAGTCATGGCAATTCTTCAGGAGTGATAACAGCTGAAGATTAAAAATAGCTGATTTACAACTTTTGTTCTGCATTTTTATTGATTAAATGTTTGTGTTTCTCTGCACACTGGTAATTCTTCAGCATAATAAATGACAGAACAGCAGCTGAGTACTTTGGTTAAGCTGGTATCAGCACAGGGTTTTTTCTATGTTGTTACTGGAAGTCATGTTTTTTCATAAAGGATGTTCATTTGAGTAAGAACATTGACTAAGAAATAAAAATGTGACATTCAAAACGGAAAATTGCAACTCATCAAGGATATTTGAGGAAATTAGGTAAAGAAACATGATGAGATTTTAAAATAAGAATAATCAAGAGATGAAGAAAGAAGGTGTTTCTGGCCTCAGTAGTATATATGAGAGAGAATTTTAGAGCGTTTAGTTGAGAAGTTAGTTACACAGAAAGCAGAATAAGTAAGCATAATTTAAAGAAGAGTTGCTATCAGAACCTTTGGCTGTCTGACCTTAGACATTTGATCCTGATGGTAACTGGAGAGCACATGGGGTGCTGTAGCATCTACTCCTGGTTTAAAGCACTGCAGCTTAGATGAGGTGTAGCTCAGCTCTGCTACAGCTCATCCAGCCCAGCCCACTGCTTGTCATGTCTGGTTCTGCAAAAAAAGTGTGAGCTCATGGTAGGAGGAGTGTTTGACACTGCAGATAGCAGTTTCCCTTCGGCTAGCATTTCCCAGGTCACCTGGAAAACAGACTGGGAAGCTGGTGATACTGACATAGGGATTTTCTGTAGAGTGCAAATATGGTTTAAATAGTTACTTGGGACATGAATAAAGAGAGTGAGAGATGTTTAAAGTACAAGCGGAGTCTGGGGATCTTTTGAAGGACCATCCGTTCTGGCACTTGCACCTCCCTGTGATCTGAAATGCAGACAATATCTGTGTGTGATATGCAGTCCCACAGGAAACTACTGTATCTCATGAGATACTTGGCCTCATGAAGTGTGGTTCTTGCTGGAGCTGTGAGTGGCAATGCATATCCTCCGATGATTCCATCACACTGTGTTTATAATTTTTTTTCCTTAACCTATCTGACAAGGGAAGAAGTATAAAGCATCACAGTTACTTTTGAGGACTGCATGTAAACACTGGATAGCTCAAGGGATGTATTTACCTTCAAAGGTATTGGCTCAAATCCAGCCTTATCCAGCCTGCTGTTATGGATTGAAAATTACAGCTACATGTCAGTCTCTTTGAAATCATCCAGGGTTTTCAAAGCCCTGCTTTGTAGCTGCTTGCCTATAATAAAAAACTGGTACCTTTATCAGAGGGGCTTGGCAGTCCTCAGGGAGGACAGGAACTGAAGAAGCACAAAAACTGAGCTGCTCAGTCCTGACAGTAGTAGTGGTAGGAATGGCACATTACTGAGCACACAGGGAAGTTGTATTGCAGCTGCCTGGCTTTAACCCGTTATCTTAAAGTGGATTTAGTGTCCAGATTGTCTGTTTGGCATCTGGTACTGACAGTAAAAGAAAACGTTCCTCACAACAGAGACTTGGAATTAGAATTAGTGCATTGCCATTCCTCACTTGGATGCTGCTTCTACCTTCAATTCTGTAATCTCCATGTGTTGGAAGGGGCATCTCAGAAAGCACAGTCAAGCTTGAATGAGCAAGAATGTTTAACAACTGTGTTTCTGTGGTTTGCAAGTGGCATTTCTTCTGGGTCCTTTCAGTGCTTACAAGAAGTAAAACATAGATGCTGTGAGCACTGGAACTGCTTAGTTCTTTATGGTTATCACTCTCATGCATGATGACACTTTGGATCAGCCAAGAGACACACAACTGAAGCCATTGATAAATGATACTCAGTATTTTCAGTAGACACTGGGACTTGTGCTGTTAGTTTGTTGACTCGGTTTGAATTTAGTTCTTGTGGTTTAAAACTTTTTTTTTTGCACATACCAGAACATCCTCCTCCTCTTCTCAGTTTAAGTCCAAGTAAGCTTTTTTGAATGAGTCTTTTTTTCTTAGCCAAAAAATCAGCCTAGTGGTTTATAAAACTCAGATCCCTTCTTGCAACCACTCTCCACACATATTATATTATTTGTTTTTCACCAAGTGGTTAGTTCAAGTTTTCTTTTGTTGGCTCTTCAACTAGGAATGTTCTTGAACCTATTTCTTGGTTTTCTACAGTTCCTTAGCAATGTTTTTGGATCTCATCTTCAATTCCTCTGGCTTTCTGTTTCAAGTATTTATTTCTTTTAGCATGAATGGCTGTGTAATATAGCTCTCCAACATACTGGTAACTCCTCCTTGGAGAAGGGCAGTTATAAGTTGTGGAACATGTACTAGAACCATATGGCTTCATAGTTTTGCCTTGTGACACTTGAGCTGGTGCAGTACAAGTATTCCTGCATCACAAGGAAATATGTGTGCCTTTACTCTTATACTTAGAATATTAGTAGAATAAAATGCTGAAAGCTCATCTAGTATTAAGACAGGTTAATATAATTGTTATGCTGAATTGCCTTAAATGGAGGTCTGGTCGTGCATTTCCTGCTCAGTGTTTCCTTGTCTAAAAGCAAATCAAAAAAGAGTAAGACAGAAAATTAATTCAGTGGGGAGATAGGGCTGTTTTATTATCTCCATTATAAAAATTAACTTTGCTTCTGCATTAGGTTATCAGCTCAATTCGGCTGAATGCGTGGACGTTCGTCTGAAGCGCGTGGTTCCTGACCACTACTGTCACTATCATCCAGAAAACAAGAAGCCAAAGCCCAAGCTGAAAGAATGCAACATGGACCCCTGCCCTTCTAGGTCTGTATGGCAAATACATTTGTGTGGAACACAGTCAGTTACTAAGGAAGATGCAATTGTATTTGCTCACTTTCAGTTCTCTTTAAGGCTACTGAATGTTGGTTGGGTATTGCATGTGTTAAAGGCTGGTACCTCTGCCAGTAGATTTGTGGCACTTCGGTGTTGCAGAATAGAAGATTTTGATTATACAGAGATACTGTAAATATCAATTTGCTCAAGGGCTAATTCTGCTATGTCTGTTGCTGAGTAGTACAGCACTAGTATGAGGATTTTGTGAGGTTGTGTGAGGAGGGCAGACTGTTTGCCTACTTTTGGATTTGTTGGTGCTGCCATTCAGGACTCTCAACAGCCAGACAGGAGCTCCAGGCAGTGCAAGTTTTGCACGTGGTTTAACTGGGTTTATTCATTTGCCCACCATAAAAGTGTGATTCTTCATTGGTACTGCAGTGTTGACCATTTAACAATTAAAGCTTGTGTCTATTTGTTTGGGATTTTTAAAACTAGGAAATAAAAAAAATTCATTCAAAATAAATATCCTTGTGGTACAAATGCCACAGGATACGAGTGCCAAATTGTAATGGCTGTAGTACACATAAATTGTATTGAATTGCACAAGTATTTCAAACCAACTTTTGGATTGTCTGGTGAGGTTTCCTGGCTGTGCTAAAGAATCTTAAAATAACATCACAGTATCAAGTCCCAGAACCTCACATTAATATGCCAGCTGGCTGAGCTAGGGTTATATGCAAGAAGAGGAAACACTCTCAATGGATTTCATTTCCTATAGCTAAACTGTCCATTTCCTTTCATTCCTGTTGAACATAATCGCTGATAGTGACCTCTAACAGTTATAGATGTGCAGACTTTCAAGTTTTTTTCCTGGAGAGTTGATCACTGTATGAACCAAAAAACTTCACTAATGCCTGTTGCAATGGGTGCCAAATGTTCCAAAGCTGGAATGGGAAAATTAGGGGAAAGAAAGGGTGTAATTATATTTTGCCTTGCAAATTTAGTTTATACAGCCAGGAGAAGGGAAGTACTACTGGATATAATACCCTATTTCTTAGCATTGGAAGTAAGGCTTTATGCCTGCTCTATGCTGTGCAGTTCAAATAAACAGCACCAGAAGGGTCCTAAGCAGCATTCAGGACCTATCTAGGATAAATCCTATGATGCATTTATTTCATTGACACTCGTGTCCCTCAGCAGTCTTTTTATGTGAATATTTTCTTGTTAATGAAGTAACACAGACCTGAAGGATCACTGATAATAAATTTCTCTGCTGGAGACTTGCTCATTTAATATTTTATGGTGGTATGAAATAGAGAAACTGTATGGTGCATAGTTCTTTATCCACGCAGAAAAGGTAAGATTATACAAGTCATAAGGTTTGCCATGAGGATCATGTGTAATGAAGTAAGGTTCCTTCACTTCACATTGGGAATTGCTCACTTCAGGCAAGATCACATAAAAGTATGTACCTGATGTACAGTCTTGGGTATGAGAAATAATGATGCAATATTTATTTATTTTCTTTTTTTGACAGTGATGGATTTAAAGAAATCATGCCCTATGATCACTTCCAGCCACTTCCTCGGTATGTATAATCAGGATAGCATATGTGTCAGCTTTAGCACACTTTTCACTGCAAATATACTATTTCAGTAATAAGATAATGGAACATCTTTTGATTTTTTTTTTGCTATACAGGAGAGCAAGTTTACAACAGTCCTGTAAACATTTCTGAAGCCTGTGATTTATTTTAGTGTGCTCTGGATGATTAGCTTAACAGTCAGAGGTTAATATGCTCTTCTTGAAAATACCAATGTGAAGTCTTTAAAATAAACAGTTGTCCCCCTAAGCCTTCTCTGGCTGCAGTGCTGAGAAGAGCATCATGTTTAAACTGCAAGTAAGAATTCTTGTCTTGAAAGGTTTTTATTTGAAAATGTATGAGATTTTATAGAACAGATCTCGCTATGTACAGGATTCTAGAAATTCTTTTTCTCTTGAGAGCTCTGATCTTTTTCCTCTTTAGATCTGCAGTTTGTTTATTGGCATAAAAGATGACGCGTCGCTTTCAAAATACTGAATTGTTGGAATATCTATTGCCTTAAATTAGGTCATCAGGGCACAGTTTGTTACTTTTTTTTTTTT